>JAQBSW010009238.1:0-29874 GCA_029291075.1 Eudiplozoon nipponicum | reverse complement strand
AACTGACTGACGAGAATCAAACCGCATTGAATATATAAGGAAATCAAAATTAGATACGCGACTCTTACATCTAGCATCTCGCATACATTGAACTTGACTTGAAATGTCGGCTGCACAATTTCTATGCAGTCACGAACATAAAGTGTTTGTAGCTTTCGCCACATATACATATATAGGCAATACAATTTAACAATAATTGTTTGCGAGGGAAATGGTAACAATTACTTTAAATCAAGTTTGCGGCTTGTAGTAAACATCAATCACATTTTATTTATCCAGGCGTCGAACAACATAACAGAACTATCGCCAGCCGCCACGCACTGACGCGTTTCGAATTTCCTTGATCATCGTCAGAGTGCGACGGCAAACTGACTGACCAGGATCAAACCGCATTGAATATATATGGAAAGCAAAATAAGATACGCGACTCTTATCTCTAGCAGTTTCGCATACATTTAACTTGACTGGAAATGTCGGCTGCACAATTTCCATGCAGTCACGAAAATAAACTGTTTGTAGCTTTCTTCACATATACATATACAGGCAATACAATTTCAGAGTAATTGTTTGCGCGTGTGGTGGTTACAATTTTTAAAGCAAGTTTGCAAGCTTGAAGTAAAAACAAACCCCATTGTATTTATTCAGTCGTCGAACAACATAACAAAACTACCGCCAGCCGCGACGCACTGACCCGTTTCGAATTTCCTTGATCATCGTCAGAGTGCGACGGCAAACTGACTATCGAGGATCAAACGGCATTGAATATATATGGAGATCAAGTTTAGATATGCGACTCTTACCTCTAGCAGTCTCGCATACATTGAACTTGACTGGAAATGTTCGCTGCACAATTTCTATGCAGTCAGGAACATAAACTGTTTGTAGCTTTCGCCACATATACATATATAGGCAATACAGTTTAACAATAATTGTTTGCGCGGGTGGTGGAAACAAATCTTTAAATCAAGTTTGCGAGCTTGAAGTAAACACCAATCCCATTGTATTTATCCAGTCGTCGAACAACATAACAAAATTATCGCCAGCCGCAACGCACTGACGCGTTTCGACCTTCCTTGATCATCATTAGAGTATGACGGCAAACTGACTATCGAGTATCAGACCGCATTGAATATATATGGAAATAAAACTTAGATATGCGACTCTTTCCTCTAGCAGCCTTGCATACATTGAACTTGACAGGAAATGTCGGCTGCACAATTTATATGCAGTCACGAACCTAAACTGTTTGTAGCTTTCGCCACACTTTTATTTACTTAACTAATAAACTTATTCGAGGAATTTATTTAACTCATTATCACCATTATACCAAATTATAAACATTTCATCCTGGAATCCCATATGCAACTTTGGCTTGAGAGGCGATTTTAACAAATAGTGCATAAAAATATTAGCAACCGGGACTGATAGTGATTGTCCCATAGTGACACCTTTAACTTGTTTGTCTGTACCTAAAGTAGGTGGTGGACATACAAATATTTAAGATTTCCATAAAACTACTTAACATCATTTTACAACCTTCTATTATCTCGGGGAACTCTGTTAAACAACGCTTCATACTTTCTAATACTGCTTGTACCGGGCCGTTAGTATACAGCGATACAACATCCAGGCTAGCCATTTTATCATTATCATTCAAATTATATCTAATAATAATGTCAATAAAATGATATGAATTCTCTAATGTATAGTCTAAGAAATAAGTATATTTTCTAATTTTGTTGCATAGAAATTTAGACAATCTATAAATTGGTGAGTTTTGTTCATTAATGATTAATCAAAGTGGATTCCCCTGTTTATGAATCGCATGCATATTCTCCAGACACAGCATTAAAATTAATTACTAAATGTAAAAACAGAAGAGCGCTAGCCACATACGAAGCCTTATGGATAAAAAAATTGCAGCTGGATTTATGCAAGCTAAAGGAGCACGTACAAACATTGAGCTTAAACTGGATGGGACGCACGAAATTTGATTGGCATCCGTTTTTCACACTCTCTATGTTCAAATATTTCTATCTTGTTTTGCTTTCAAACTTATATATAAAGATATGTTCATTAGTAGATATTTGAGAAGACAATGCCGAAGAAATGTTTCGTATATCTGATAAAAATTCTTTTTTGTTTTTGACACAGGAAAGGTACAATGAAATAAAATATATATAAACAGATTAGTTATATTTAATTTCTAAATTTATTTATCAATTGCATTTTGCTAATCGACGTTTTATTTTTGATCGAAACGAATAGAATTTGATATTCTGTTTAATTTTTTCGTTTATATCACATATTTCGACGTACACACATTTAAAACGAATGGAAATTCGCAAAACATTTACATTAGGTCTGTACATATCTGACAGCAAAGGTGATTTAAAATCAGGCAAATAAATTTATCATACAAAACAAATATTAAAGAAATTGATCGATATAACAGAGTAAGAATTCGATAAAATTAAATGCTCACTACAATTCCTTAATGGACAGATAAGATTATTGCATGGAACTTTGATATAAAATACTGCCAAATATATTTCTGAATAAATAGAAATTCTAAAAATTGATTTAGCAAATGAAATTTTCATCATAAAGCTGAATAAACCAAACTAAAATTGAAACTGAATTCCCTTACGGCATTTGTTCAATATATATACGCGTAACGCCTTAAATTAATAAATACTAAACCGTTTCCACTAGCCAGAATTTGGAAATTCCAAACCGCTAATATGTTGTATCATCAAATTTTAACTATTGCAATGATCTTCACCGACAATCTTTGTAATCCAATTGCGAACGTTTAATTTATATAACAATTAAATAATTTTTTTAATGATTATCGTGCCTCCGCATTTCTCTAGCTTTCCGTTGCCCCTCGACATGGCACCAAAAAATTTTTTTGCAAGCTACTAGAAACATATCCTTTACAGCCTTCTTTAGAGCTGTCATCAGAGAACATGCTAACGTAAACAAACAATTGAAACATTCTTGGTCTCGCTGTAATTGGGTTAGTTTAATTTAGATTTTAGTGGAGCACTAAATAAATGCAAATATTTAGGTTAAATCTGAAGCGATAAAATTGTGGTCAAAATATTCCATAGAAGATATGAAACTTTATTAAATGAAAAGAAATGATTTACTTGTAAGAAAAGCGATTAGTGGGTTACATGTAATAGAATGAAACAACCAGCATCAATTCATGCTTTCAATCAATAAGAATCTGACTTATAATATTTGTTTATAATCACCTATATCTCTTATTTGGATGTTTAATCGCAATAGTGAAATTGTAGAATTATATTTAACAACATTATCAATTATTATTCTTAACGAAAATCTATTAACAAATTTATCCTCAAACTATCCGGGTTTGACCGTGAAGAAAGGATCCTAGTTAGGCAAATTCGACAAATAATAGAAACTATAGCCAAAAACTTGTTTAAATATTTCAAAATTTCAAATTGCATGCAAAATAAATATAGCCAACCAATACAGAAATTCATGTAGCTTAGACAACTTGCCAATACTTGAGTGATTGTAATTCTTGTGTAACTGAACCTGCCAAATTTTTTTGATTTGAAATTTAATTATCCACGCAAGTCAACATAGCAGTAAATTTACCAAATAATTTTTTCTTACACACAATATGAACGAGGATACTTAGGCAAAAAATCATTTTATATTAGTTCAACAACTAGTGAAATGATAAAATTTTGATTTCCAATGCGGTGCTTAATTACTTATTGATAAATCAGAAATATCTTTAAGGTATACCAATTTGGCGAATGATTCTACGCAAAATAGATTTCAAAATTCTTAATATATCGTATATTCTTCACATTGTAGGCAGTTGATATGCAAATCAAAAAAGATTTTAAATAAGCAATACCTTTTTACTATATCTCTGTTCTCTAAGAGGAATTATTTATCTTGTAAATTTAATGTATATACATTATGTGGCTATAATACTCCTGTTTGTTTATATAAACTGTGGCAATATTAGTTGTTGAAGCTTAGAAATACTTAGAAATTGTTTAAAATGCATGATTTTAAGGTAGTTAATTGTGGCCGCTTACTTGGATGTCACTCATTTTAAATGTGTTACACTTATTAACATCTTCAAGAAAGAAAATTTTACCAAAAATCTCATTTTATTTAGTTAAGTTAATAGCATATTCTAAACTACGGCATTTGAAATCCAATGCTTTGGAAAATGTAATTTTTGACATTGGAATAAACATTTCAAAATTATATTAAGAAAAATATACTTGTGGTTAACATGTTAAAATTTTAATTGTGAAATCTGTCGCAAAAATTAATATTACTTATCTAAGTTATTGAAAATCACAAATTCAAATTTTCTTATAATTTTCCTAAATTGGAACGAATTAAAAAAAAATTAAATCAATAAAATCATATTATATTAAAATTCTATAACAAATTCGTATTCTTAAATAACTCATTTTTGAAAGATTTCATGTTTCAATTTGTTAGAACGCAAATAGTAATCGTTTCCACATTATCTTTGCTTATATATTTGTAATCTTGCTGGCAGAGTTCAGCTTATTATCTGGTTCAATAAACAATTAATAAAGAAGCATAATGGACATGTGCGATAAAGCACAAGTTTGAAATAAATTTTACCTTTTTTTAATTAATAGCAAGATATATTAAATAAAAAGCGTTTAGGACACATAAATTCAAATCTGCGCTAACACCAATGGTTTTATTGTAGTTATTTTTACATTCGGCAGGTCTAGTGAACACATGGTGCTATTTCAACAAAACAGCTGTGTAATATTAAAACTTTCTCAAAATGATTTTAAGTGAATATTTGCATATCGAGCGGGAGAGTCAAAATTGTTCTGTACTGTTTTTTGTTCATTTGCGAGCTTAAACCTCCTCTGATTTGCAAATAACAATCAGCATTATTTGCCACATCAAACTTTTTATGCAATGAAATATGTACAAATTAATAAATGAACGTTTTTCAAGAATTGTATTATTTGAAATATAGTATTGCACTTCAAAATCGCTACATCAACAAAAGTGTCAATACATCCTTATTTAGGAATAGCCCTGATATAGAGGATTTTCACATAAAAATCATATAAACTCTGTTGTTGCTATAGTTCAATAATAAGCATTAATGAATTTCCTTTACAGTGATAAATATCGGAAACCTTAGATAACAAAGTTAATTGTCATAGGTCATATTTCAAAAAAAATTTTCTTTGAATTGAAAACAAAATATTTCCATGTGAGTTAAGAGAGAAAGACTGTAATTAAGTAATATGGAAAAAAATTTAGGAAGATTACAATCATCTGGATAAATTCATTTGGTTACATTGGTCCATCACTTTAATATTTTTCTAATAGATATTTCTTTTTCAGGATAAATAAAATTCTTTTGAAATGCGAGCTTTAATAAAATTCATTGTTCCCTTCTTGTGTGCAAAAACAAAAAGAAATTTTATCAGATATAAGAAAATTTTCTTTCTCATGGTCTTCTCAAATATCTACTCATGAACATATCTTTATATATAAATTGGAAAGCAAAACAAGATAGAAATATTTGAACATAGAGAGAGTGTGGAAAATAGAAACCAATCAAATTACGTGCGTCAACTCCAGTTCAAGCTCAATGCTTGTACGTGCTTCTTCTGCTTACATAAATCCAGCTGCAATTTGTTTATATAAGGCTTCGTATGTGGCTAGCTCTCTTTTGTTTTTGCATTTAGTAATTACTATGAATGCTACGTCTGAAGAACACACGTGCGATGTTTCGATGATGTGTTGCGCAATAGCAGACGTGTATTCACCATTTCATTTAAAACAGGCGTTCAGGTTGCAATGTTCCCTCATTCGAGTAATTAACCGTCTGGTCGATCGGCCTACGTAAGTTGATCGACAACTTGCGCATGTATATTGATAAATAATATTTGATATCGACATTAACGGCTGTTTCTCTTTGATTGCTGGTAAAGGCAAGTGTGTTACCCTAAATAACACTCGTAGTTTGGCTGCATTAAATGTGCGTGTCAATGCTGCTTCAACTTTCTTTTGTGCCATTCGGGAAACTGCATCCCCCTTAAATGGGATGTTCAGGTAGACTGTTTTCTTTTCTGGCCCATAATACGTCTGTTTCTGGTTAACTCCCCTTTTAATAATTGATTCAATTAATTGTCTGGGATAGCCATTAGACATTAAATCGTTAATTGCTTTATTATATTCATTTTCTCTAGAATCTTGACTAACCAACCTGTCAATTCTTGAAAAGCAACCACGAACTGTTGATAATTTATATTGAAATGGTACAAAACTGCTGTAATGCAAATACTGTGCAGACCATGTTGGTTTATGGTAAATTGTTCTGTTTAATTTGATAAGCGTGTGCTTAACTTATCAAAAGTGCCAATCGATCAGCTAACAATGGAGGCTCTATCGATGGGCCGAAATTATGGAATACATCCTTCTAATAAATGTGATGTTGATTTTGAGGCAGCATTTGAATTGTTATTTGAACAAACAGCTGACTTGGAGCCTACCAGTATTGATTATAAAAATTGGCTCAAGGCTACACTAGTTGATCAGGCTTCACACCTGAAATCGTCTAAATGCGCAGAGCAGCATGCGTTGACAAAGCAGCATCTAAATGCACTTAGAAATATCAGCAGAAATGCAGACATCAAAATACTACGCGCTGATAAAGGAAAGAGCGCAGTTATAATGGACAAATTGGACTACGTACAAAAGATGGAAAACGTGTTAAATGACAATACAAAATTCACACGTCTAGACGATAAATCAGATGAAATAGACAAGGTGGAGCGCAAAGTGATAAATGAAATTAAGATTTTGACAGATGCCGGTTTTATTGATGAGGCCACTGCACAGAAGCTCAAGCCAGTTGGATCATCTACACCAATAATGTACGGATTACCAAAAACACACAAAAGAGGTTGTCCTATGAGGCCAATTTTATTAATGGTAAATTCTCCGTTTCATGCACTAGCTAAATGGCTAGTTCGTTTACTTGAACCATTACGTAAACTACTAGGTAATCATTCGGTTGCCGATTCGTTTGAGTTTGTAAACAAAATTCAATATATAAATGTTAAAAACAAGATTATGGTATCTTGTAATATTACGTCTTTGTTTACAAATGTTACAATTGATGAAACCATTGACATTATAGTCAAAGCGGTAGAACACGATATATTACCATCGCCGGTGCCAGGTCAAACTCTACGCAAGCTTATCTTATTATGCACGAAAGACGTACGATTTCGTTTTAATGGAAACATCTACAAACAGACTGATGGTGTCGCAATGGGAAGCCCCTTATCTCCAGTGTTGGCTGAGATTTTTCTAGGGCACCTAGAAAATACATCATTAAAGAGTGACATAAGTAAATGTGCTCAATATATACGGTACGTGGATGATATATTTCTTGTACTTAAGAACAGGTCGCAATCACGAACATTGCTTCAAAGTTTCAACAAAGCACATAAGAATATCGGTTTCACGTCAGAGCACGAGAAAGATGACTGTCTGCCTTTCCTAGATGTACTATTAAAGAAAGAAACTAATGGTAAATTAAACAGAACAATTTACCATAAACCAACATGGTCTGCACAGTATTTGCATTACAGCAGTTTTGTGCCATTTCAATATAAATTATCAACAGTTCGTGGTTGCTTTTCAAGAATTGACAGGTTGGTTAGTCAAGATTCTAGAGAAAATGAATATAATAAAGCAATTAACGATTTAATGTCTAATGGCTATCCCAGACAATTAATTGAATCAATTATTAAAAGGGGAGTTAACCAGAAACAGACGTATTATGGGCCAGAAAAGAAAACAGTCTACCTAAACATCCCATTTAAGGGGGATGCAGTTTCCCGAATGGCACAAAAGAAAGTTGAAGCAGCATTGACACGCACATTTAATGCAGCCAAACTACGAGTGTTATTTAGGGTAACACACTTGCCTTTACCAGCAATCAAAGAGAAACAGCCGTTAATGTCGATATCAAATATTATTTACCAATATACATGCGCAAGTTGTCGATCAACTTACGTAGGCCGATCGACCAGACGGTTAATTACTCGAATGAGGGAACATTGCAACTTGAACGCCTGTTTTAAATCAAATGGTGAATACACGTCTGCTATTGCGCAACACATCATCGAAACATCGCACGTATGTTCTCCAGACGTAGCATTCAAAGTAATTACTAAATGCAAAACAAAAGGGAGCTAGCCACATACGAAGCCTTATGGATAAACAAATTGCAGCCGGATTTATGTAAGCAGAAGAAGCACGTACAAGCATTGAGCTTGAACTGGAGGTGACGCACGCAATTTGATTGGTTTCTATTTTCCACACTCTCTCTATGTTCAAATATTTCTATCCAGTTTTGCTTTCCAATTTATATATAAAGATATGTACTTGAGTAGATATTTGAGAAGACCATGACAACGAATCTGATAAAATTTCTTTTTGTTTTTGCACACAAGAAGGGAACAATGAATAAATTAAATTATTCACAATCGAGTTAATTCGAAAAATTACCATGAGCGTGTAAAGAATTTTGAGACCTATTTACCGAACAAATAACATTTTCTCTCTTATTTAATAATTCGTTCATACTCACTATGTCTATTAGACATTAACTCCGGATTTAGTGTACGTCTAATAGAGGCCTAGGAGGGTTGTGGATGGCAGACAGAACGTTAGGTGGAACGTTTTGTTTACCAAAATTAGAGCCTGAACAATTAGCATCACTTGGTGTATTCCAGAACATATAGATATATTGTTCGTTTATTACATTTATCAAATTTTCATTATCAAATCACCAGACCATTGGATGCACAATTTCAATTGAAATATTTGGGTGGCCAGCTGAATATTGAGTTTAAAATCAGTGCGAAATTGGCTCGGAATGATTTGATGCCTCAATAGAAGTCATAAGTAGTTATAAAAATTATCTTTTTCAATACACTGAATAAAATGAATCTCTATTTAATCAAAATTATTTTCGGTTCATTAAAAAATACTATTTTGCACAATCATGTGGAATTATTTAATTATAATTTATAGAAATATTCATTTATTTAATAGTTTCATCGTTTTATTGTAGTATGTTATGTAATTTATGTAAGAGGTTCTGCGGGCTAGTTTCCTATTTAGTGAGTTTGCGCCTCCCTAGCAAAACCTGGTAGCTGCTAATACGATCCGCGTTCATAATTAATCCTGGCACTTGCCTGAAGGGCGATATAAGAATGCTCAGTCAAAATAACATTCCTTTATTAAACAAAATTTTGCAAAGCAAAGATAAAATCGTATAAAAGTGGTCACAATAAGCACAAAATATAAATCCAGGTTTTGCGATGTCACAATAATGCACTATATGCTAGGTTTTGAGTGGTAAATCACATAAATCCATTGAACGGTAAGGTTTAGGATAAATTATTGAGCAATACACAAAATATAAATCCAGAAATTCTTAGCTGAACTGTGTGTGGTTATGTAAGAATGATTAAAGCACAGAAATTATATAAATCCTGGCTTTAAGCGTTATATCACATTAATCCACTGCATAATATAGGCGTATTACGCGCGGGTCTATTTTTATTAAACAAAACCCTATTAATTACAATTAAATTAACAGTTCAGGAAATCTCAATTAAAACTGCTTGAAGCTATCAGAGATTGTTGCTAAAATCGCAGTTACGAGAAATATTTTGTACAACCAGAATTAGACAATGTGACCTTGAAGAGAACTATATTTGTAAAAATTGAATTTCGTTTGGTTGTAAAGCGGAGACGCGTGTTACACTATAAAACTTTGTTATGTACAATTGGTTCTTAATTTAGTTGGAAGAATGAATACTTATTAAAAAAGGACTCATATTTATACTCGTTAAAGTTTACACATCTAAATATGATTTTCAAATTATAATTCCCTTTCTGACATTTAAAATGAAATAATTGACTCTCTTTCCGTGTCATGGAGTTGCCGTTAGCTGTACCAGATCACTATGCTTCCTTTAATTTTATTTGACTTGGTCACTTAAAAGAGGTACATTTAAAGCACGTTCGAGCCTATAGATCAGTTTTGGCTATGGGTTTCGATTTTAATGTAATATACATTCTTCTTTGTAGATATCTCCAGGCTTTAGAATCAGTATCGTTCTCGACAATTGAATCTATCTTACTAAGCAATCATGTTTACTGTAGCGTCCTTAAACGTATTAGTTTCTAAATTTGAAACTGTTTCACAAATTTAAAAATTGGAAATAGTTACTCACAATCATGCATTATCGCATATGGTGTCCCCAGTGGTTATAACTTGGCCCAATACTTTTTAACATAACACTTCCACAGGTTCAGGTTGTGGATAACATTTTCAAGCTATTCAAATATGCATACAAAATTCTAATAGTTTTCAGTAACCCAATATCGTCCAACGTATCTTCATCATTGGTCACTGAGCTACTATCTTTGTTAAACTCTCATCATTACAGAATCGGCCATAGATTAAGTTCTGGTTAGAATCAGTTGATGAAAATTAACAACAACATGCTCCATTCTGTCCAGATCAAAAATTTCCCCTTGATATTGAAATGATTGATTTCGCCAAACAACTTTGTATCTATTTTTACTATGCATTTGTATTATCCCCTCATCTCAATCGGATACATCCAAACAGTGGAACCGTGTGATCTGCTTCATGAAATATAACCCACGTTATTCATATATTATGACCTAGCCCTAATTTGCAATGATAGCGAATTTTATTGCGCACTAAATTTAGTCCCCTTTTACGAAATTGAACAGATTGAAGCCTGTCGTCCCTCTTAGCCAGTACAATCGAGTGCGCCTGCTTTTTGCACACCTTCTACCTTTATGGTGGACTAGACAATTACGAGTCACATCTTTCATTCATAAAATTTTAACTTGTTATTCACAGCCAAAACTGGCTCATCCGAATCACCACAACGTCACGCGCAACAGTATTTTTTCAATTTGCATCTACCATACCGCCAAAATATTTCACAAAATCTATCTCTTTTCTAATGCAGTCAATTTATTTAACTAAACACTTACTCCATCAAGAATTTAAAAGGTCTGCTCTCATGCACTTCTTCAAGAAATTCTTATGCAAGAATTTTGATTGGAAGTGCAACTGGTTACTTCTTTACCCTTAATACCCTGTTAATATTTCTCTATCCCAGGGCTCTCAACAACATTTCAAGCATTGTGTTTCCTCCTGCTTATCCTCCAAATTATGCAACTCGCATTAGACACAAAAGGTCATATATAAGCATACCAATATAAACTATTACTATTTATGTTTACTGCTTATTACTATTATTAACTCCGTCATCATTTTCCTAATATATCTGTTCATTTTATTTCAGATAATATTCAGGAACTCCAAAATTTTGAGGATCAATACCGACCGTCAATGTCTGAAGCTGGTTCTACCTCGCTTTCCGACTGTCCTAATTTCGTCCAATTGAAAACATTGGTATTTTGACTCGTCACGAGCTTTTCTTTAATGGCCCCTATCCTTGTCAACCCTACCGCACTTATCCTGGCTCCTCTATATCTCGCGGTGGCGGCACGGAGTCAGTTGGCTCGGTTGCTGTTGAAATGTCGGGCGTCTTCCCGTGGTCAGCAAAACTGTCTGGAGGTGGAATAATCGTTTCTTCACCGCCTGATGGGTCAAAATCGAGGAACTGCGGGTCATTTGGATCAAAGTCGGCCAGGGATAATTTGTGTTTGCAGACAGCTTCAGCTTTGCTGTTGATCTCAAAAATATATAATTCTGACGTCGGTTTGGCTAGTATCCTGTTATCCATGTCACTGTTGATGAAGAAACATTTGCAGCTATCAATTTCTTTGCGTTTTTATATTGGATTATGTCGCTGACTTGTAGGACAGATTGGCCGATTGTGATCGCTATATTGTAGGTAACTCCGAAGTGAAAACAAAATGCGGGGTCGTTAATCTTTATCGATCGGACTAGTTCGCCAGGCAGCCGTAGACATTCGTCAAATACAATTTCAGTGAAGCTAAATTTCACCGGCTCACCAGGTATTGTACGCATTGATAGGATTACTTTCTGTATAGCCGCAAGCCAATGTTCTTCTGGGCTGGCCTTGCGCGCGAAACCATTTGCTCTAGGATTGCGTGCCGCGGTCACGGAGGGTTTGACAACATAGTATTTCCGTAGGGCAGTAAACTGTTCGCCGAGGAACTGGGCGCCAGTATTGGTTGTCATTTCAGCTGGATCATCAAACCTAGCAAACCAATTGAGCTCTAAATCATAACTGACGGTGTCTTGCTTCATGTCTGGCAGTAGTAAGGCCTAATACCATCTAGTGGTGCGATCCCGTATTGACTGTAGATAGCGTATATTTTTCACTGAAGGTAGCGTTACCAGATCAACGTGTATGTGCGTGAACCGGACTTTGGGCACTTGGATGACTGGTGGCGCCGTTTTGGTTTGTCTCGTCACTTTTCATTTCTGACATTCTAAACATTGTTGTGACCACTTATTGACATCTCGGCCCATGCCAGGCCAACAATAAGTTATTGACAAAATTTGCACTGAGGCTTGGCCAGATGAATGACTCATTGGATTGTAAATCTAGAAGATCTTGTGACGGAGCTTTTCAGGTATAAATGGCCGAGGGCCCACGCCAAATTTTACACTGCAGCAGAATTCTATTAATAATCATTTTTTTCCGGCGATTCACTTGAAATGTACGAAGTGATGAATCATCTTGCTGTGCTGCTTGCAATTCCCGAGTGCTTAATTGTGAAGGAAATATTATAGAATCACAGATTTCTGCAAGATGGCTCAAGGAGTCTGAAAACTTATTTTTCTTTTCCTTTGATGTGAGTGACTTCATATTCGTATTCGTGTTTTCGTGTAAGTTGTGATTTGACACGTCGTGAATATAAATACTCCTTCTATCCTCTGGGAGCCGGTAGTAGAGGGAGGTGGTCAGTTTAGATCTTGAATTTTTGGCCATCCAGATAGGTGTGTAATTGTAGGATCGAACGATAGATTGCGTGTAACTCTTTCCCTAATGTATTATATCGCGTCTCGCGAGGTTGTAGTTTTTGCGAGTGGAACGCGATAGGTCGCTGAATGCCATTGATGGACTGTTGAAGTACAGCTCCTATATCAACGTCGGATGCGTCAGTGATTAATTGAATATGTTGAGACGAATCCGGGGAATGCAGCATCGTCGCTTTGCAAAAGGCCCTTGTGGCATCCTCGTAAGCCTGCATGTCGTCCACGTTGAGCTGAATCAGTTGTGATTTCTGGACAAAACGGCTTTTTAGCACCAGATTTTTCTGAAGAGGTGCCAGAATTTTGGCAAGGCAAGATACGAATTGAGAATAGTAGTTCATCTTGGCCAATAATCGTTGTAACGCTCAAACGGTGGTTAAAGTCTGTATATCTTGAATAGCACGAACCTTAGCAGGTATAGTTGCCGTGCCTTTTACAAAAAATTGATGACGGAGGAATTCAATTGAATTTTGTGCAAAGACACATTCGTTGTCCTGAAGCCGGAAGTTATAGTCTGCTAGACGTGTGAGTAGAATATCAATATGCTGCAAATGTTCAGACATTGAGTAGGCGAATAAAATGATGTCGTCTATGTAGGGAATTACAAATGTTGGACAATCTTGTATTTCGTCCATAACGCGATGAAATGTTTAAGATGCGTTCTTAAAACCGAAAGGCATATAATGATATTCGCGAGTGCCACCACCGGTGAATCTGAGTTCAGTATAGGATACGGAGTCTTTGTACATTGGTACTTGACAGTAGGCTTATACTATGTCGAGTTTTGAGAACACAACATGTCTGATAGCAGAACTGAGTAGGTCAGCTGGAATTGGCAAGATGTAAAAACCTGACTGTGTGCAAGAATTGAAAATACGATAACCCCCGCACAATCTGAAAGTTTCTTGTTCACTCTTTGGTGCTATTATCACAGGCGACACAAATGATGTGCTGGATTGTGTTTTGATGCCTTGTTGACGTAACTTGTTGAATTATTGCACGGCGGCCTTATGTTTGTGTGGTGTCGATGGACGTGCTCTTGCAGGATGAAGATGTGGCTTCGATAAGATGATACGATGGTCTGTGATGGCATGCTTCCACTTGAGATCGGGCATAAAGGAGATAGGTTTGATAACCTCTTCGTGTCGCTTTAAAATATCGTCCAGTTGTGGTACATGAGGAACTGGAGGAATTAGCTGTATGGATGAGACTGCTTCGGCGAGAGTCATATGTTTTAGCGCTGATGAAATCAACCCATTGTCGGCAGGGCGTATCTCTCGTGTTCTTGGACAAATAGTAAGGTCGAAGTATTCCAGAAGGTCACGTCCAATGATATTTATTGTCGTATTGGCAATGATGAAACGATAATTGTAACATCTTTTTGAGTTGTGGAACGAGATTGTGTGTACTCGTACCACAAACGTCGCTATGTTGGAGCCATTGGCGCAGGTAAGATTGCTGTTGTTGACTGGGTGGGTACCTTCGAAATAACTGTGGCTTAGTAAGCTAACATCTGATCCAGATGAGAAATAATTCGCCAGAGTTTGCGTCACGGATGAGGAAGGATTTTGACAGTGGCAACTGACGATGGGACTGGTTGCTGGCATTTGGACGTTTGAAGCCTGACTTGACTGGAGCCGCCGCTGTAAGACAATAGTTTGATTGCGCTCCACCGCAAAAGCGACGTGCTTCAAGTCATCAGACCTGAAGCGGCCACCTATCTTGGGGTGATCAGCCTCTACTGCCGCAATGGAGGCTGACCCCAGCAGTTTTCCGAAACCTACATGGGCGGATCATACTGAGTTGTCAAAGGTGACCTTGCCCACCTCAACGTCATTTCTGCGCGCGGGAATGTGCAGCCATTTCTGAGGCAAAAACCTGTGGAGAGTCCTTAGCTGCGGTGATTCGGACACCACCCCGCCGTTAGCTGTAGAACTGTGGCCCTGCCTCTGGTCGTCGACCTCCTGGTGCTGTCCGAATTTGGCCTGACGAAGAGGTTCTCGAGCAGGCTGGTAAGGTGTTCATTGGAGAAATGTGTTCGATGATGTGGATTGAGATTCGGACAGTCGTGAGGTGATGTAACCTTGTTCTGATGCAGGTGTGCTGCAGTGGTGTTTCTTCCACCAGTTGTCTAGACGTGCCGGCAGTACGTCGTCTTGCACCTCAACGGATTTGCACAGGAACGTGGCCGGAGGAAGCTTCAGTATGTATAGTCGCATCAAGATTTGCTTGGGAATGTTGAATTAAGAGGCTTTCTGCTCCATATCCCTGTATAGTTCGGAAGGCGTGCGGCTACCTAATGACATCTGGCTAATCAATTCTGTAAGTCTGTCTTCCCGATCTGGGGTCAGGCACTGCTTGACGACGCGTTACAGGTTCTGCCATGGCTGTGCACATATTCCCTCAATGTATTGGAGCAGGATGTCTTTTAGTCCGCGTCTGCAAGACATTGGGATTGTCTCTCAAGCCCTCAAAATTTGAGCCCTTGTCTGTAATATTGCTCACCTTGGCCAATAAATTTACATCGTTGACTCTCTCGTCAAGGTAATTTGAATCGAACTGGCATATTTTGTACTGTGTCCATGTGGTGGTGCTACCTGTTACTGGGCTCGCCACCGGGCTTCCTGCATTTCCGTCATCTTATATGTGTGTTTGTGCTGTCGAGTATAGATGGCAGTGTAACATCGACCGCATCCGTCATCGTGCGACTGTCTTCGAGAATTGTGATCTCGTGAGGGTGGTTCGCTGTGTTTTGAGTTTCAGGATTTACTTTCTTGTGTGGCATTCATTCAAAGAGCTTGATGTTCTTAAAGCTAGATGTTGATTAATTGTTTGTTGGCTGTGATTTCGACGAAACGGGGCACCATTTAGATAATTAAACGAACATTGGTTGCGCGGGTGGTGATAACAATTATTATAATCAAGGTTGCGGTCTTGATATATAACACCTGACCCATTAATTACTTACATATGTCAGTATAAACTAAGAATTGTATAGTGTAGAAAAGGCAATTCATCCAGTAGACCGGTTTCGCCCTTATTGGGAACTCATCAAGTACTGGCCAGAATTTGCCGCGGACAGGATACGAACCTGGGCACGTCTGCTTCGGAATCTGGTGCTCTAACCACTGAGCCATCCTGCCGCACACTACACTACACCCAATTTTCAGTTATATACTAACTAATGTAACTTGGTTAGTCAATTTTTCCTTTAGGTGGAGCTCATATGGCATCCATTTAGACCCAAAGTTCCAACTAACCATGCCCAATCTGTCATTACTGAACAGACACCACATTACATGGGGAAGTGGTATTGAAATGAACATTTATATAATTAAACGAACATTGGTTGCGCGGGTGGTGATAACAATTATTATAATCAAGGTTGCGGTCTTGATATAAACACCTGACCCATTAATTACTTACATATGTCAGTATAAACTAAGAATTGTATAGTGTAGAAAAGGCAATTCATCCAGTAGACCGGTTTCGTCCTTATTGGGAACTCATCAAGTACTGGCCAGAATTTGCCGCGGACAGGATACGAACCTGGGCACGTCTGCTTCGGAATCTGGTGCTCTAACCACTGAGCTATCCTGCCGCACACTACACTACACACAATTTTCAGTTATATACTAACTAATGTAACTTGGTTAGTCAATTTTTCCTTTAGGTGGAGCTCATATGGCATCCATTTAGACCCAAAGTTCCAACTAACCATGCCCAATCTGTCATTACTGAACAGACACCACATTACATGGGGAAGTGGTATTGAAATGAACATTTATATAATTAAACGAACATTGGTTGCGCGGGTGTTGATAACAATTATTATAATCAAGGTTGCGGTCTTGATATAAACACCTGACCCATTAATTACTTACATATGTCAGTATAAACTAAGAATTGTATAGTGTAGAAAAGGCAATTCATCCAGTAGACCGGTTTCGTCCTTATTGGGAACTCATCAAGTACTGGCCAGAATTTGCCGCGGACAGGATACGAACCTGGGCACGTCTGCTTCGGAATCTGATGCTCTAACCACTGAGCTATCTTGCCGCACACTACACTACACACAATTTTCAGTTATATACTAACTAATATAACTTGGTTAGTCAAATTTTCCTTTAGGTGGTGCTCATATGGCATCCATTTAGACCCAAAGTTCCAACTAACCATGCCCAATCTGTCATTACTGAACAGACACCACATTACATGGAGAAATGGTATTGAAATGAACATTTATATAATTAAACGAACATTGGTTGCGCGGGTGGTGATAACATATATTATAATCAAGGTTGCGGTCTTGATATAAACACCCGACCCATTAATTACTTACATATGTCAGTATAAACTAAGAATTGTATAGTGTAGAAAAGGCAATTCATCCAGTAGACCGGTTTCGTCCTTATTGGGAACTCATCAATTACTGGCCAGAATTTACCGCGGACAGGATACGAACCTGGGCACGTCTGCTTCGGAATCTGGTGCTCTACCCACTGAGCTATCCTACCGCACACTACACTACACACAATTTTCAGTTATATACTAACTAATGTAACTTGGTTAGTCAATTTTTTCCTTTAGGTGGAGCTCATATGACATCCATTTAGACCCAAAGTTCCAACTAACCATGCCCAATCTGTCATTACTGAACAGACACCACATTACATAGGAAAGTGGTATTGAAATGAACATTTATATAATTAAACGAACATTGGTTGCGCGGGTGGTGATAACAATTATTATAATCAAGGTTGCGGTCTTGAGATAAACACCTGACCCATTAATTACTTACATATGTCAGTATAAACTTAGAATTGTATAGTGTAGAAAAGGCAATTCATCCAGTAGACCGGTTTCGTCCTTATTGGGAACTCATCAAGTACTGGCCAGAATTTGCCGCGGACAGGATACGAACCTGGGCACGTCTGCTTCGGAATCTGGTGCTCTAACCACTGAGCTATCCTGCCGCACACTACACTACACACAATTTTCAGTTATATACTAACTAATGTAACTTGGTTAGTCAATTTTTCCTTTAGGTGGAGCTCATATGGCATCCATTTAGACCCAAAGTTCCAACTAACCATGCCCAATCTGTCATTACTGAACAGACACCACATTACATGGGGAAGTGGTATTGAAATGAACATTTATATAATTAAACGAACATTGGTTGCGCGGGTGGTGATAACAATTATTATAATCAAGGTTGCGGTCTTGATATAAACACCTGACCCATTAATTACTTACATATGTCAGTATAAACTAAGAATTGTATAGTGTAGAAAAGGCAATTCATCCAGTAGACCGGTTTCGTCCTTATTGGGAACTCATCAAGTACTGGCCAGAATTTGCCGCGGACAGGATACGAACCTGGGCACGTCTGCTTCGGAATCTGGTGCTCTAACCACTGAGCTATCCTGCCGCACACTACACTACACACAATTTTCAGTTATATACTAACTAATGTAACTTGGTTAGTCAATTTTTCCTTTAGGTGGAGCTCATATGGCATCCATTTAGACCCAAAGTTCCAACTAACCATGCCCAATCTGTCATTACTGAACAGACACCACATTACATGGGGAAGTGGTATTGAAATGAACATTTATATAATTAAACGAACATTGGTTGCGCGGGTGGTGATAACAATTATTATAATCAAGGTTGCGGTCTTGATATAAACACCTGACCCATTAATTACTTACATATGTCAGTATAAACTAAGAATTGTATAGTGTAGAAAAGGCAATTCATCCAGTAGACCGGTTTCGTCCTTATTGGGAACTCATCAAGTACTGGCCAGAATTTGCCGCGGACAGGATACGAACCTGGGCACGTCTGCTTCGGAATCTGGTGCTCTAACCACTGAGCTATCCTGCCGCACACTACACTACACACAATTTTCAGTTATATACTAACTAATGTAACTTGGTTAGTCAATTTTTCCTTTAGGTGGAGCTCATATGGCATCCATTTAGACCCAAAGTTCCAACTAACCATGCCCAATCTGTCATTACTGAACAGACACCACATTACATGGGGAAGTGGTATTGAAATGAACATTTATATAATTAAACGAACATTGGTTGCGCGGGTGGTGATAACAATTATTATAATCAAGGTTGCGGTCTTGATATAAACACCTGACCCATTAATTACTTACATATGTCAGTATAAACTAAGAATTGTATAGTGTAGAAAAGGCAATTCATCCAGTAGACCGGTTTCGTCCTTATTGGGAACTCATCAAGTACTGGCCAGAATTTGCCGCGGACAGGATACGAATTTTTTTTTTTTTTTTTTTTTTTTTTTTTTTTTTTTTTTTTTTTTTTTTTTTTTTTTTTTTTTTTTTTTTTTTTTTTTTTTTTTTTTTTTTTTTTTTTTTTTTTATATATACGGAGTATTTACATATTACTTACGCAATGGCAATTATGATAATAACCGATACCAACATTATAGCAACGAAAAGCTACATGATACCAATACTATGGTTTAGTAGTCGGTATATTCTACCAAAATCATGGATATCAATATATCCTATAGTTCAAAATAATTGAGAATTGCAATTGTTTCTGAACATTTGTTACTTCAATAAATCCACAATCTCTGGCGCTGATCGATATCACTTATCACATATCGCGGTACATATGACATCATTCAAATCGATATATAGCAGTTAAATACTGTTTGTTGCGGAGAACTAATATCCACGCAACTATGTATTATGTTTTTGCGAAACTAATAACAAATTAGTTCACTTGTGACCAGAAGGATAAACCAAAAACAGTGTGAACGGAAAGTTTAATCTCATGCACATTCGGTACTTGCTTATTGGCAACTCATTGTTAGGAGCCGATATTACGCTTTTTAATCACTAAACTTTTGGTTACGGAATGTGGGATAATTAGACCGTACAATCTCCTAACCAGAAGGATAAAGCAAAAACAGTGAGAACGGAAAGTATAATCTCGTGCACATTCGTTTCGTGCTTACTGGCAACTCATCAGTAGGAGCCGGTATTATGCTCTTTAACCACTAAATTTTTCGGTGAGGTATGTGGGATAATTAGACGGTACAATCTCATAGACGAATTTGTAAACCAACAGTAGTCAAGTAAACATCATATGAAGTATCGAAAATGAGAGTTCAATACTAACTCAATCTATATAATATATATGGAGTCAGCATATGATGCTTACACAAAGGCTATTGCGTTAATAACCGATACCTACGTTATAGTACCGAAAAGCTACATGATACCAACACTATGGTTTAGGAGACGTCATATGGTACCAAAATGTTGGATATCAATGTATGCTATAGTTCAACATAATTGAGAATTACATCTGTTTCTGAACACCTGTTATTTCAGTAAATCTACATTCTCTGGCCTTGATCGATATCAGTTATCACATTTCGCGGTAAACATGACAAAATTCAATTCGATAAATGACAGTTAAACACTGTTTGTTGCGCAGAACTTATATATATGCAAGAATGTATTAGGTTTTGCGAAATTAGTTAGATATTTATACCTTTGTGACCAGAAGATTAAAATAAAGGCAGCATAGAAGGAAAGTTTAATCTAATGCACATTTGTTTCAAGCTTACTGGCGGCAGGAGCCGCTATTACGCCTTGTAATCATTTTATCATTGGGTGAGTTATGTGGGATTAGAGGAGGGCACAATCTCCTAGACAAATAGGTAAACCTGCAGTAGACAAGTTAACAGCATATAAGGTCTCGATAATTCGACTTTAAGTCTAACTCACTCACTTCAACGCTAACAAAATTTCTATTATGTAAATAACCGATACCAACATTTTAGTACCGAAAAGGTATATGATACTAATATTATTGTTTAGGAATCGATACGTGGTACCAAAATGATCGATACCAATGTATGCTATAGTTCATCGAAATCGAAAATTAAAACTTCTTCTGAACATACGTTACTGCAATAAATCCATGCACGTTGGCCATAATCGATATCAGTTATCGCATTTTGCGGTAAGAATGACATCATTCATTTCGATATATTATAGTAATATATATTAATGATTGTATTAGGTGTTGCAAACCTAGTACCAAATTAGTTCATTTTGGACCGCAAGAATATACCAAAGACAGCACGAACGTCAGTATAATCTCATGCACATTCGTTTTGTGCTTACTGGCGTCTCATTAGTAAGAGCCGGTATTACCTCCTCTAACAACATTATATTTGAATGAGGAATGTGGAATAATACGACGGTAATATCTCCTAGACGAGTGCCTACACCTGCAGTAATGAAGCTGACATAACGCGAATTCAACGCTATCTCACTCAGTATGATATATATATATATATATATATATATATATATATATACATATATATATATATATAATATATATACATATATATATACATATATATATATATATATATATATATGTATAAAGAGAGAGAAAGTCTGTAAAGGATGCTAACACCACAATTATTGTGTTAATAAACGATACCATTATTGCAGTATCAAAAAGGTACATGATACTAAAACTATGGTTTCCGTGTCGGAACATGGTACCAAAATAAAGGATATTAATATATGCTGCAGTTCTCGGAAATTGAGAATAACAACAATTTCTGAACACCTATTTCTCCAGTAAATCCATACAGTCTGGCCTTGGTCGATATCAGTGACCAGAAGGAGAAAACAAAGACAGCATGCACTGAACGTTTCATCTAATGCACTTTCGTTTCATGCTTACTGGCGGCTCCTCAGTAGGAGCCGCTATTACGCACTGTAACCATTTTATAATTGGGTGAGTTATGTTTGATAAGAGGACGGTACAATCTCCTAGACCAATGGGTAAACCTGCAGTAGTTAAGTTAACAGCATATAGGGTCTCGACAATTCGAATTTACGGCTAACTCACTCACTTCAACTCTAACACAATTGCTATTATTTTAATAACCGATACCAACATATTAGTAGCGAAAAGGTACATGAAACCAACATTATTGTTTAGGAGTCGGTACGTGGTACATCTGTTATTCCAATAAATCCATACAATGTGGCCGGTATTACACCCTTTAACCTTTATATATTTGGTTGAGTAAGGTGGGAAAATTGGACGGTACAATCTCATAGGCTAATGTGTAAACCTGCAGTAGTGAAGCAAATATCATCTAACGTCTCGACAATGCGACTTCAGCTCTAACTCACACTATATCATATAGACACAGAATCTGTAATTGATGGAAACTCTATGACAATGAAGTTAGTAACCGATACCAACATTATAGTACCTTAAATGTATATGATACTAACACTATGGTTTCAGAGTCGTTACATGTTTCCAACAAGATGAATACTAATTTATACTATAGTTCACGGAAATCGAAAATTACAACTATTTCTGAACACCTCTTACTCCAGTAAATCCATACACTCTGGCCTTGATCGGTATCAGTTATCACATTTCTCGGTAAGCATGACATAAATCAATTCGATATATAACGTTTAAAAACTGTTTGTTTTGGAGAACAAATATGTATGTAAGAAAATATTAGGTCTTGCAAACCTAGTAACAAATTGGTTCTTTTTTATCAGAAGGATAACAAAAGACAGCATGAACGGAAATTTATGGTCTCATGCATATTCGTTTTGTGCCTGCTGACGACTCATCAGTAGGAGCCGGTTTTTCTCCCTTTAACCACTATCTATTTGGGTGAGGGCTGGGGGATAATAGGACGGTAAAATCTCCTAGAATTATGTGTAAATCTATTGAATTTTTGCTAACATCATATGAGGTCTCGACAATCAGAACTTGAATACTATCTCTCACATTATAATATATATCTTGATTCTGTAGAGGATACTAACACAATGGCTTTTGTGTAAGTAAACATTCCCAACATTATTGTACTGAAAATATACATCACGTTGAAACTATGGGTTCCGAGTCTGTACATAGTATCAAAATGGTAGATATCAATGTATGTTATGGTTCACCGAAATTTCGAAGTACAATTATTACTCATCACCTGTCACTCCAATAAATCCGTTCACCCTGGACTTGATCAATGCTTGTTACAACATTTCGCTGTAAGCATGACATGATTCAATTCGATATATAACAATTAAATGCTGTTTGTTGCGGAGAATTGATATATACGAAAGAATGTATAAAGTGTTGCGAAACTTGTAAAAAATTATTTCATTTGTGACCAGTCGGATAAACGACAGACAGAATGAACGGTAATTATAATCTTATGCACATTCGTTTCCCTCTTATTGGAGACTCATTGTTAGGAGCCGGTATTACGTCATTTAACCACAATACATTTGGGTAAGGAATTGAGAATTACAACTATTTATGAACACCCGTTTCTCCATTAAATCCAATAAATCTTTCAGATCACAAGTGAACTAGTTTTTTACTTGGTTTGCAATACCTAATACATTCTTGCATATATATTAGTTCTCGACAACAAACAGTAGTTAACTATTGTGACATTAATCGAAAACAAAATTATGATGACGAATAGATACATTGTACCAACTAAATTTGCTAATAATAATTATTTTTAAAACAGTTTAACCCAGACAATTTATACATTCTGCAATTGATCGGTTTCTGTTATCAATTTACGGGTAATCATAACACAATTTAAAAAAATATAACCGTTTGAAACTGTTGGGGCGATAACTAATATATATGCAATTGTGCATTATGTGTTGCAGATTTCCTATAAAGTATTTCAAATAAGACCAGAAGGATAAACCAAAGTCTCCATTTACAGAAATTATAATTTTCTTCACATTCGTTTCGCATTTAATGGCGACTCGTTGGTAGCAGACTTTATTATGCCCTTTATCCAATTTATGTTTTAGTGGAGAAAATATCATCATATTTCATTTCTTTCATGTTGAAGATTATACTATCAGATCGTGCTGTTCTGGTTTTATTCTTCAGGGCATTTGTAACAAATTTTGCTAGGTGCCGAAAATTATTTTGCGTATATTTTATATTGCCGCTGCAAACAGTATCTAATATTACAAGGCATCATTGGATTTTGTCATGAATACGCCGATATCTGAAAAATGATGTAGAAAAAGTCCGAAGTGGATATATTTTCTAAAGAAACATGAGTTTAAAAAAGGTTGAAAATATTAATTTTGGTGAACTTTTTCAGAGATTGAAAATCGTGCTGATGTTATCATCTACATTTTCGGTACCATAATTTTGTCTTGTTGTTATCCTTTTCACATTGGGTATATAAAATACAAACAGTGATTTGGCTTTGAATTCTAATTTTCGGAGATTAGATAATATTTGCTTAACTACATCAAGTGTATACATTCGTATAGGTGATTGTGCCTGCTTATTTCCAACATTTCTCAACAAAATTTATCGTGAAATGTGTGTAATACGGGCAGTGAACACGAAAAAAATGTGCACAAAATTATTCGTTCCGTGGTTGCTGTCTTTTTTTATCCTTCTGGTAATATTGAAAAAAATATTTTTACCTGTTGTGGAAGTTCTATTACTCACGAGAATACTGCTTACGTTGAAAGTTTTTGTTTGGCCGACTAATAATATCAATTAAATATGTAGAACTGTCAATTTACAGTTTCTTTTTTAATTGGAAATTTTACTTCTATATATTGTGTAAATTGGCAATATTTTGTGATCAATTTATTTGGTTATGAACAATATTCATTTAGATTGACACATCTCCCTTAACGCTTCGGTTTCATTTAACACGCAATTAATCAAACATTAATATTCATGTAATACAATGATGATCCTTAATGTTTGTCAGTGTCTATCAGTGTCTTTAATATGGTAAGTTGAATGTTCTAATACAAAATTTAGTCATTCAAGTCAGTGAATTTCCTTCCAGAAAATAAAATTGAAAGAAAGAATTTCAATTATTTTTAAAATTATTTATTTATTATAATTAAAAGAAAATCTCTAAACTATTACGTTAATTAAGCAGCCTCATAAGGACGCTCCCTACGTAATTACCACTGAAATATGGACAAAAATGTTTGATTAATTAATTAACGAGACGAAATAGTTTATACAAAAGAATAAAGAAAATCACTGATTTAAATATAAACATACCAGAGGTTAAGCCACAAATTGCCGTAAATTACCATGAGCAATCAATTTATTTTAAACATTTTCAAAAATAAATGTAGAAACATTGTGACAACCATCACATATCCTTTAATCGTAGTTGCAAACGATTGAGCTTCCGTAGGGAAATTGATTTGGGCATGCTCTATAACCACAGCCAACTTCGGTCGTTTTAGCCCACGCCACCTATTAAGGTGAAGTATATAAGAAAAAAAGTAAAACATAATAAATTACAACATTCAGAACTATGTTATTTAAGAACACACTTTACATACTTCATAGCTTAAATGCTAAAGAAAAAGGAAAAACTGGCGACATCCGTTTTATCGTCATTAAATTATCTTTTTACAAAAGCAATTGCATAAAAGTTTTCCATTTAAACCAGTGGACTGGTGCCTATATGAATCCAATAAGAAAGAGTCATGAAGTTGGAACTAGATCTGGTCATTTTACAATATCTCCACCATTGGTGGGGAATGTTGCGAGCAAGCTATTCTCTTTTTCAAAAATTTTCAAAATTTACAATCAATTGCTAAAGAGGCTTAGAGAAACGCCTCCATCTAAAATGTCTCTTAAATTTTATCTACCGAACTAGAAAAAGTGTTCAATCCTGCTGATATTTTTAATTTTGATTATGATAGTACTTTCTCGTGGTTAAATAAAAAAAACAGGATTAATTGTTTTTCAGCAGCATAACTTCTCGAGATCCTATCCTCAAGTTTTGTACAATCAAAACTGAAACGTTATGCATTACATATCATGTTAATCAACAAAACATACAATCAATTATTAGTCATGTTTCCCTTTTTTGCATAACGTTACACTCGAATAACACATTATTTTTTTCTATTTTTGATGATGAATCTGTCACTCTTTATAATCGAAATTTCTGATGCTGATAAATTGTAGAGTACAAATAATTGCACATATTTATGTGATGTGATATGATTTTATATTGTACATTTTCTATTTTTATTATTTGATGGAACATGTAAAGTTTGAATCCAAATAAAGATTTTCTATTCTATTCTATTCAAGTCAACCCACCAATGGTGGGAATGTTGCGAGCAAGCTATTCTCTTTTTCAAAAATTTACAAAATTTACAATCAATTGCCAAAGGGCTTAGAGAAACGCCTCCAACTAAAATGTCTTTTAAATTTTTATCTACCGAACTAGAAAAAGTGTTCAATCCTGCTGATATTTTTAATTTTGATTATGATAATACATTCTCATGGTTAAATAAAAGACAGGATTAATTGTGTTTCAGCAACATAATTTCTCGAGATTCTATCTTCAAATTTTGTATTATTAAAACTGAAATGTTATGCATTATATCATCTTGTTAATCAATAATGCATACAATCAATTATTAGTCATGGTTACCTTTTTTCTTACAAACTGTTATACTCGAATTATACCTTAAATTTTTTCTAATTTTGATGAAGAATCTATCACTCTTTACAGCTGAACTTTCTGATGCTGATAAATTGTACAGTACAACTAATTGCACATATATATGTGATGTGATATCTTTTTATATTGTACATTTTCTAATTTTATTATTTGATGGAACCCGTGTGGTTTGAATCCAAATAAAGATAGTCTATTCTATTCTATTCTATTCTATTATATTCTATTCTATTCTATTCTATTCTAATCTATTCTATTCTATTCTATTTTACTTGTGTTTAAATACAAAGTATGCGTTATAATTTCGCTTTATTTATCAAAGGTAATTGACAAAATACGCATAACATTTTATTCTACTTAAATAAATTTTATATTTTTTATAAATTAGAGAGATATGTAATCTTATGCTGATATATATATATATATATATATATATATATATATATATATATAATAATATATATATATAAACCAATTCCTTGAGGAAAACTTAGTCATCTCACCTTTGTTTGTTCAATTTATTTCATAACTATTGAAATATTAAGAACATTTAGGCAAACATTTTGCGCCACAAATTGCCATTTAACATTACATTTAAAAGAAAATACCGATACCACCAAAGAAAGAAAATATTTTTATACTGAATAAATTTATCTAAGTAAAATCCATGTTATCTACAAATGGCATCTGTACATGTTTACAGAACATGAAACCTTTTCAAAATGGTGCCACGAAAATTATAAGTTTCACTTTTAACATTAACAATTGGATTTTGATTTCCAGATAACGTTAAGGCAATTTTAATAGAAGTGCTATTAAATAATTAAACATTTTACATTATATAAATCTCTATGAAATATAAATACCTTTTATGAACAATAAGACAAACGTTCTTTGACTTTTGGTTAATTGGCTTACTTATGTTGTTGGATTGTTGGTACTTTTGCAGCAGTAAGAAAATGAAGGAAAAAGACAGATAAATTCGATTTTTTTCGCAGGAATCTTTTTACCGGTATGAAATTATCAAATGTTTCATCAAATTAGTATTTAATCAAAATGATATATTTCAACATTCATCCCTGTATGTATCGCAACACAATTGTACTTGAAATGTTCCGTCAGAAAAAAAAGTTTGAACAGATTAAATTTTTTTCATTATTTTAACTTAGGCGAATAAAGTATGCATGGGAATTAGATTTAACGCGCGGCTCCGTGTTACAACTCGAGTATCATTTTCATCGGATCCGGTTTTCCTTAAAGTTACATATGCGAATTCAGGTTTTACACAATATTTGTCCTAAATGTGATTTTAGAAACAATCTCTGTTAGTTTCCATATGTTTTAATTTAGATTTCTTGAACTGCAATTTTATTTGTATTTAATAGTGTTTTGTTAAAGAATAATACACACCCGTACTTAATACGCCGATAACACGCATTGGATTTATGTGATCTAATGCTCAAAGTCAGGATTTATATATTATGTGTAGTCTATCCTTTTATACATAACTCCTAACTGTTCAGCTATGGTATTCTGAATTTATATTTGATCTTTCTCAATCACCCCTACGAAAACAATCTCTTCTGCAGAGACATTCTTGATTTATTTATTGTGTTTTCTGTGACTTTGCTTTATGCCTAGATATTCACTTCTTTTGACAATCGATTCTTTTTTGACGTCTAATGTACGGCCAATTTTGACTAATAGTAAAATTTTAATTTAATTTGCAACATAGTATACAATATAAGTATGGTGATTCGACTTAGTCTTCTCACATCACCGTTGGAAAAAGATTCAACGTTAATCTTGAGCACGGCCCACGAAACTAATTTTCTCCGACGACCGCTACCAAGCATATGTAGGAATGGCATAGCATCTTTAAATGAACAGCTACGTCGCAAAATCTCTTACATTTAGCACAAGACCTCCTAGACGTTAACTTACATGTTAGTTATATAAAAAAAATATGTTAACGTTTCATTAGTATAGGGTAAATAAATACATTTGACAACAACATTTTAACGAACCTGTGTGTAATGTCCACATACACCTCTGCATGAGCTCGATTTGTAATCGTAATATTTATATTCACTCCACCACATTTGAACAGCCCTAAATTAACGAAAATGGAATATTACAATTAATGAATATCAAATTGAAGTTTTGACAGTCTTTTGCACAGAATAAAGGAAATTGTTGTAAATTTAACCAGTATTGCATTGGGAATTTGCAGATGCTTCGCGGCGGAATAACGATTTCAAAATTTTAAAATTTATATTCGCTTGTATAATTTTAAAATATACTTCGGTAGAAATTGTAAAAAGTAGATGTGCTAAATAAGAAATTACGTATAAAATACAGCAGAACAATTTAAAATTTAATAACTTTTAATTAAAGTTAAACTAACATTTCAGAATATTTCTGAATTTTATTTATATGTCGTGGTATACCATTTTTGCAAAATTTAGGATTTGCGCAATGTAAGAAACAAACAATTTAATATTCTTTAATTTTATTCACAATTAAAGAATAACTGGTTATAATATATTTTTCTTGATTCAACAGAAGCGGAATTTGATATACTTGGAAGTATGGTATACCACGGAAAATAAATAAAATTCAGAAATATTCTGAAATGTTAATTTAACTTTAATTAAATGTTATTAAATTTTAAATTGTTCTGCTGTATTTTATACGTAATTTCTTATTTAGCACATCTACTTTTTACAATTTCTACCAAAGTATATTTTAAAATTATACAAGCGAATATAAATTTGTAAATTTTGAAATCGTTATTCCGCCGCGAAGCATCTGCAAATTCACAATGCAATACTGGTTAAATTTACAACAATTTCCTTTATTCTGTGCATAAGTGTGTCAAAACTTCAATTTGATATTCACTAATTGTAATATTCCATTTTCGTTAATTTAGGGCTTTTCAAATGTGGTGGAGTGAATATAAAAATTGCGATTACAAATCGAGCTCATGCAGAGGTGTATGTGGACATTACACTCAGGTTCGTTAAAATGTTGTTGTCAAATGTATTTATTTACCATATACTAATGAAACGTTAACATAGTTTTTTATATAACTAACATTTAAGTTAACGTCTAGGAGGTCTTGTGTTTAATGTAAGAGATTTTGCGACGTCGCTGTTCATTTATAGATGCTATGCCATTCCTGCATATGCTTGGTAGCGGTCGTCGGA
>JAQBSW010009237.1:0-29890 GCA_029291075.1 Eudiplozoon nipponicum | reverse complement strand
CTTTTGGACTTAAGTGTGCTACTCAGACATTTCAAAGATCCATAGACAACATACTTCGCGACGACTCTGCTTATTGTATGTCATATCTCGATGACATTATGGTATTCGGTCCAGATCTAGAATCTCATGCGAAACATCTACGAAATGTCCTCTCACGCTTATCCAACCACGGACTCAAGATCAACTGTGATAAGACGCAGATTGCAACTTCATCCGTCGACTTCTTAGGGCATCGTATCACGGCCCAAGGTATTTAACCGTTGCCGTCAAAGACGAATTCAATCAAGAATATCAAGTCACCAAGGACTGTGAGCGAGTTGCAGAAAATCCTGGGAGTACTAAACTATTATCGCAAGTTCCTTCCAGGCCTTTCAAAACAACTTTATCCTTTGTGCAGGCACCTGCGGAACCGAAAAGGACTTAGCAAGAATTCCATCATTGTTTGGTCATCCGAAGACGAGGAATTACTTCGACTTGCCATCAACTCGTTAGCAAATGCTACAATGCTAACGCATCCAGATTTCGAAAAGCCATTTCTACTCACGACAGATGCTTTTGAATTCGCTATTGGAGCCACTTTGGAACAAGAGATCGACGGAGTTCGAAGCCTATCAGTTTCTACTTGCGTACTCTCCAACCAGTAGAAACGAGGTACGACACTTTCGGCCGAGAACTTCTCGCCATCCACGACGCAGTGCGCCATTTATCAGCATCATTGGCAGTAGCAGATTTGTTGTTTTCACAGATCATGCACCACTAGTTAGCGCACCCCGAAACGCAACTTCATCTATCGCCAAGTACCCTGCCAGAGTGGAAAGACAGCTTTCTCGTCTAAGCGAATGGCAATTTCACGCCTTTCACGTCAAGGGCAAACATAACTTCATTGCAGATGCCCTGTCCAGGCCAGACGTCTCTCTACAACCACCTTCGCCGTCACCATTCACTGTCAACTCCGTGGCACTCAGTGAACCTGCACTAACGCCAACTCTCCTGCGAACTGAACAACGCGGTGACATTCACATTCAAAGATCAATAGCCCGTCACCCAACCAAGTTCATATGCCGTCTGTGGGAAGGCTTACCAATTGTTTACTTCACGGGTACGCAGCCCAACAAGCCAGTTCTGCTGACCAGCCTTCAGAGAAAGGTTTTCGATTCAATTCACTCAATTTCTCACCCAGGAAGCCAAGCGACTGTCCGACTTCTTACAGATCGTTTCTGGGGTCACATACTTAGGCAGAATGTTAAACGATGGGTCTCAGAGTGTGCTATTTGTCAGAAAAATAAGATCACACGACACACTCGTGCTAAGTTACAACATTTTCGGTCTACTTCTCGCCTAGCCATCGTCCACATCGACATAGTTCATCTGACAAAGGTTCAAGGGTTCAGCTACCTTCTAACTATGATCGATAGATTTACACGGGGGCCTGCGGCATTACCTCTTGGCACCATTTCTGCAGACGAAGTAACTAACGGTTTTATCTCTGCATGGATATCCAATTATGGTGTTCCTAATGAGGTCATCACGGACAGAGGCACTTGCTTCTCATTTGATCGTTTCAAAACCACCTTGCGGTACATGGGATGCATCTTACGCCAGACGACTGCCTACCATCCCCAAGCTAATGGCATGGTAGAGAGGATGCATAGGGAACTCAAAGCTGCTTTAGCATCCTCGTCCATTAATGGCAACAGGGTCGATGCACTACCTTTAGTTCTGCTGGTCATGCGTTCCCGTACTCGTGAATCCATTAAACCGTCTGCGTCACAACTCTTGTATGGCATGGATCTACGCCTGCCTAGTCAGCTCCCACGTCTACTACCGGCACAAGATAGCCAACAAAACGAAGCTACCCGCCTTCGACTTCATTTCGGTAACATATCCGAACAGCAGCCGAGACACACGCCTCGTCCAGTCTTCGTTCACCCACAGCTCCACAGCTGCAAGAGAGTACTCGTTCGCAACAATAATGCTGTTGCACCACTACAACCCAAGTATCGCGGTCCTTACCCGATTTTACTAAGACAGCCAAAATACTTCATCATCATGCAAGGCGCTACACCGACATCAGTAAGTATAGACAGGTTGAAACCGTTTATCGAACCACCTGATCCTGAGAGCGTTCAACCTTCTACACACGTCTCCGGCTCCGTCTGCTCACAATCTCAATATCCTGATTTGTATAATGCGTAATTGATTTTTTTTAAACACTAACATTAACTATCAAAATTTTTTTAACCTTACGTTATTTTTCGTATTTGTCTCACGTGGCATAACCAGCTGTTCTTAGCTAACAATTGTGTAGAATTTTTGAACAGTTCCTTGGTATTATGCCATCTCTGAGGCAATGTTCGTGTACATATTTTTATGCAGTTACCTTTGATTTTAATGTATATATTTTTACATTATAATGTATTTCTCACACATGACATTACATTGCCTATTTTGGTATGACCAGCTACTTAGAGCTAACGCTTTCGTGTAGCAACACTAAGTAGTGATCAGCTTCATATCATGGTACAGGCCTCTTTCAATGCATATCTCAACTTTATCAATTGCACAAAGACCACTCTACAAATGTCATGACTACAACGTCGAGCACTCTAGCTCCTTTAGTCGTATACAAACACATTGACAACGATCCAACCTGCTTAGGTTTTAACTTAAACCTGGCAAATTCAGAGGCGATTTACCTTGAAATCTTCACGCTGCGGCTCCAAAAACTTACACTGCTCTATTTTGCCTCACGTGCTATGACCGTCCACTAGAGCTAACAATTTGTGTAGCAATTCCTAGTGGTTACCTGGCATCATATCATAGTTGAAGCAACCAACAAGCATATTTAAGCCCAGCACTTATGGTTCATATTTTTGCTTAACTTGGTTCGAACTCTGTCATGCATTTCTTATCTAGCCTCGCAGAGAGGAATTTTTTCCTTTTTTTCAGAGAGGAATGTGTTGTAACGACACAAATCAATCGCCGACATATTGCGTAAATTAAATTCAAATTTATTTACGCTGCACCAATGAGAAAAAAGCGAAATTGCCGTTTAACCACGTTTAACCAATAGTGTGCAAGTAGACATATTGCATGCTATTTAAGCACGGTAATTTACCATGCAAGTCAGTTGTCGTCGTATCTGCGTTCTGCCTCGTGTTACACATGTGCGTGCTGTCGGCCGTCAATACCTACGCTGGATATTGATTTGTTTCACCAACAATTGGCAACATCCGTGACTCACCGTGTTGCTCTTCAACCAGCAAGACGAGCCAATTAATGCAGAACTTCAACGAAGTTATCCACATCGTGATAACAACAGCAAGAACCACAATCAGAGTCCACTCAAGGAACAGAACATCAACTAACATATATATAACTTACGAGAACGCCGCCAAGGCCCTGTAAAGAGCCCCCTATCAGTAACTAATCTCTATTCAGAGCACCTTAACCGAGTTTGTAACGTCGTACGGCATTTACTTTGAAGCCGGGGCGTTTACAATTGTAATTGATTTTGTAAATACCTTTGTTTGAATTTTCATAGATAGAATAGAATAGAATAGAATAGATAGAACAGAATAGTATAGAATAGAATAGAATATAATAAAATGTAATAGAATATCATTATTTGGATTCAAACCACAAATGTTGCATCAAATAATAAAATTGGAAAATGTACAATATAAAAAAAGTTATCACATCACATAAAAATATGCAATTAGTCTCATGTAGATAAGTAAATCTCACTAGTTGTACTGTACAAAATATCAATATCAAAAAGTTCGGCTGTAAATAATAATAGATTCATGGTTTTTATTGTTCATATTGATATCACAGAAGTATCTCAAATTCATTACAGGTAAATTTATTGCGTTCTCTGTTTTCAATGTTCTCACTTTCATAATTGTAATAGGTTGCAATCAGTGAGACGGTGAGCATTCGCATATTTTGTAAAAAATATCTTGTGATAAATCTAATTTTGTTATAATGGATAACAGGAGGAAGGCTGAGGATGCAGAGCAGTTGACCAAACGAATTAGGAAAGTGAGCATAAGATAAGTTGTTGAAATGAATGTGGAAGTTAGTTCATCCAAATTTGGCGATCATTCTAATTATATTGGACACACGAATCTGGTAACACATGGTTTCTCCTATGGTATTGACCAAAGAGCTCTACAAATGATGGCGACCGCGCCAGGGTCAAATATGCAGAAAGATCTACAAAAGTTCATGATCCCACCAGTCGCAACCATACTGATAGCAATATAAGTATCACCATATGCAGACCAGCCAACCACTATGATTTTGTTCTTTATGCATAAATGTTTGTCTAATTAAGAATGCTTACCGACCCAACAGAAATGCTTGGTTTTGCCTGGTGGTCACTACCAGAAAGAGTGAAGCGGAACTTGTTCATATTTAAGAAACTTATCATAGACAATTAACCATATAATTCATTTAGCTTCTAGCAGAAGAGCTTCAAAGACAATATCAACCTGAAAGAACTGAGCAGATGGCTGGTTTACTACTTCAAATAAAGATGGGAAACTTCCATTTGAACTTTATGACACATTAATTATCAAATTTAATGGAATTGATATCCCACAAGAAGTTGTTAATAGTTTACTCATAGCAGATTTAACTGAAAGATAAAGAACCACTCCGGGTGTTTATGAGACTTTAGCATTAAAGTGGTCAAAGAAGCTCAAAGGATTGAATTGACTGTACCGACAACAAGATTCAAAGGTCTGTATCATAATTACAGACATATACCATGACCGGAAATTCCAACTTATTAAAAGTAGACACTTGGTCTCAGAGAATGAACTTAGTACTCTATGGCGTAACTCTCCGGAAAACTTGTTTAACTCTCAAGATTAGAAGTAGTAGAAGAGTTGTACATGAAAGGCTCCGAAGAAGTCCTAACCAAAATATCCTGAAATCCTCAAAGTTAGATTCGTGAGCTTCTATGGATGGAATGCTCTTTAGTTTGGTCAGTAAGAATGTTAAATTTCGATTTAAAGCCAATTTCCAGGAGGTTGCTGGCTATAACAGCAACAAGTTTGTCATAACGGATAATTTAAATGGTTTCAAATTCTTAATAGACATGAGTGTTGATGTGAGCCTTGTTCGATCCGATGTGGTGGAAATATATTGCCCAACTTTCGAATGCCAACTATGAACCGACAACGAAAGTCCAACAATGGTTAAGGACAACATAGAATTATCAGTAACACGGGGGCAGAAATCATCGTTCAAGTGGAAGTTACAACACCATTGGGATGGATTATTGACGAATTTGAAACTGGCGTTATATCCAAAAGACCCGTACTATTAGACAATGCAAAGGGATAGTTATATATACTGATACAAGATCCAAAGTTGTTAGATCAGTTCGATTATCCAGATATACTTTAGACGATAACTATCGGAACGTTATCGAGAAACTCCTAGAAGTGTTTCTATACAAATCAAGGATAATTTAATTGTGTTGCGAAAGCTGCAATAAGATAATGTTCGTGACTACATAGAAATTGTGAGGCCGATATATCCAGTCAAGTACAAAGTATGCGAGGCTACATTAGATGAGAGTCAAATACATAATTTTGCTTTGCAAATACATGCATTTTGGTTTGATCATCGCTTGTCAACTTGCCGTTGTACTATCATAATGAACATGGAAGAGCAAAACGAGTCAGTAATTGTGACTTGCGCTAGTGAAATAAAATGGGATTGATGCTTACTTCAAGCTCGCAAACTTGATTTAAATATTTTTCAATAGCACCCGCGGATTCAATTATTTTATTGCCTTATTTAATACGGCAAAAGTTGCAAAACTTTAATTCTCACGACTGCAGAGAAATTGTACACCCGATATTTCCAGTCAAATAAAATCTATGAGAGTCTACTAGATATGAAAGCAGCATTTCTAATTTTGCTTTCCACAAATTTGCACTGCGGTTTGATCCTCGCTAGTCAGTTTGCCGTCGAAATATGACGATGATCATGGAAGGTCAAAACGCATCGGAGCGTGTAATTGGCGGTATATTTTGCTGTTTTGCGACAAATGATTAAATGTAATAAGATTGTTAATTTCTTCAAACAGCAAACGTGATTTAAAGAATTGTTACCGCCACCCTCTCAATCAATAATTGTTTAATTGTATTAAAAATATATATGTTCATAGTGCGCTTTCTATGTATATGCAGAAAATAAACTTTTGTCAAATATAAGTAGATAATTGGGAAGAATATGAGAATGAAACAGTTCTTGTATCTGATAATATTTATTTTACTTTTAGCACATGGAAATGGTACTATGATTTTTATTAAGGCTCTCACTCCAAAAGAATCTTTTAAAGCACTAGATGAAGTAGTGACGTTAATATGGAAAGAATATCATTACCATTTTATTGAGCAATTAAGCTTTCCAGAAGATGTGGTGCTCAGTTTGCGCAAGTCCAAACTACGGGTGTATCAAAGAATTTTGTCAAAGGTGACGTATTACAAAATTGAGCAGTACAAGGAGGATGAAGTAGTGCTGCGAGCAAGAATCTGGTGTGTATCATGTGTATTGGGTGAAATAAGTCTTTTAATAGAAACATGATGCACGACAGGGAATAGATTACTTACCTTTCCTCGTGTTGCTGTACGAGGTTCTTTTATTCGCTATCTACCTGGTTTTTCCAAATATTTCGACTTCCGCTTACGGAAGTCTTTTTTCAATGGAAACACAAACAATTTGACTATAAATATGTCAAGTGGAGAGTTTGAGTTTAAACTGCCCCATTGATACTTGTTGTTAGATCTCTTAAGCATAACATGTTTTCTTCACTAGGTAAGTGTATGTCAAATTTTGTTTAAAAATGTTCCAAAGGATGAAACCATTGACATTATGGTACATGCAGTAGAACAATACTTATTACTATCTCCGGTGCCAGGTCTCACCTATTATGCACAAAAGACTTACGGTTTCGTTTTAATTAAAGCATCTATAAAACAACTCATCGTGTGGCAATGGGAGCCTCCTATCTTCAGTATTGGCTGTGATTTATCTAGGGCATCTAGAGAACTCATCATTAAGGAGTGGCATTAGTAAATGTGCTCAATATATACAGTACGTGGATGATATTCTCCTTGTAATTAATAACAGGTCGCAATCACGAACATTGCTTCAAAGTTCCAATAGATCACATAAGAGTATCGGTATCAAATCAAAACCTGAGAAAGATGTTAGACTGCCTTTATTAGATGTACTACTAAATAAAGATAAAATTTATAAATTAGATAGAAAAATTTACCATATACCAACCTGGTCGGCACAGTATTTGCTTTACAGCGCTTTAACGCCTTTTCAATATAAATTATCAACTGTGTTTAATTCAAGCTCGAAAAAATGATTTTAAAAATTGTTACCACCAAATATATGCATTGCCGTTTGATCCTCGCGATTGAGTTTGACGTCGTACCCAGATGATGATCATAGATGTTCTCTGGTGGTAATTCCATTATGCTCCTCGATGACTGGTTTAATACGATGGGATTGGTGTTTACTTCAAGCACCCAAACTCGATTAAAATAATTCTTACATCATCACGCGCAATCAATGATTATTTCATTATATTACCTGTATATATTTCGCGAAATCTGCAAAAAGTCTATGTTTGTGGCTACATAGAATTTGTGCAGCCGTTATTTTCAGTCAAGTACAATGTATGCGAGTCTACTAGTGGTTGTAGCTGCATATTTTATTTTGCTTTCGATACATACTAATTGCGGTTTAATCCTCGCTTGTCAATTTGCCGTCGTACTCAGATGATCAATGAAATCCAAAATGCGTTATTACGTGTGACTGATCGCAGTGTTTTCACGCTGTTCAACGACTGTTTAAAAAAGATGGGATTGGTGTTTAATTTAATCTTCCAAACTCGACTTAAATAATTCTTACCACCTCCCACGAAAGCTATGATTTTTTAATTATACTACCGTTATATATTTGCCGAAAAATGCGAAACGTTAATGATCGTCCCTCTATAGAAATTGTGTAGTCGATATTTCCAGTCAAGTAAAATGCATGCAGGACTAGTAGAAGTAAGAGCTGAATATCTAATTTTGCTTTCCATATATATGCATTGCGGCTTGATCCTCACTAGTCAGTTTGGCTTAGTACTCTGATGACTATTATTGAAGTTTGAAGCGCGTTCGTACCACTGGCTTATTGTAGTTTGGTTAAATAAAACGTGATTGTGGATAACTTCAAGCATGCAAATTTTATTTAAAGATATACTACTATCACCCGCCCAATCATTGATAGTTAAATTTTATTACAAATACATATTTAGCAAAATCTGTATAAAGTTCGTGACGGATTAGAAATTGTGTAGCCGATAGTTCAACTCACGTGCAGAGTATGCGAGAAAACTTGATGTGACATCGGCATACTTAGTTTTCCTTTCCATATATATGCTTTATGGTTTGATCCTTGCTAGTCAGTTTGCAATCCTACTTACTAGATAATCATGTAAGTTCGAAACGATTCAATAGGTGAAGACTTGTTAAGTGAAACGGACTCGTGTTTGTTTTAAAATCTCCAATTTTGATTAAAATAATTTTTACCACCACCCGCATATTTATTGATTGTTACATTTTATTATTTATATATTTGTGCAGAAATCTGCACAATTTTAATGTTCGTGACCTCATAAAAATTTTCCAACCGAAATTTCCAGTCAAGTACAATATGTATCAGCCTAGTGGAGGTGAGAGAGGCATATTTAATTTTGATTTTAATTATTGTGTACTGAAGTTTGATCCACGCTAGTCAACTTGCCATCGTACTCTGATGATATTTACGGATGTTCAAAATCTTTCAGTAAGTGTAGCTGACAGTAGTTTTGCTATTTTGTTTCATGACTGATTAAATTCAAAATGATTGGTGTTTTATTCAATCACGCAAATTGGATTTAAATAATGGTTACCACCACCAGAGAATATATATATATATATATTTCTAATTAGGAAGAAAAAACACATTAATAACAAAGTGGATAAAGGCCATTTACTTCGTGAATACTAAACATTGCTCTACAATCTTTCATTTATATACATTCTGGGTTTTAAATTGATTATGCTAGTGGTAACAAATCCGACTCGCTTTTAATTCTATTTATTGTTTTGGCTGATTGGTAAGTGCGCATGCGTTTGTGTTTGTGTTTGTGTTTGTGTGCCTTTTGCATGGATAGGTCATTTTCGCTGTATTGCAAAGTGATATCTGAGATCTGGTCATTATTGTTTTGATGGCTTGAGAATTAACCATTTGTGCGCATTGTTTGCTGTTACGTGTACGAGTGCTATTTTTCCGAGTGTAATTTATCGTTTCATCTTGTTGCGCAAATTTGCATTCTTCACATGGTTGTAACACGCGGCTCCGCGTTACAACCCAACGATGTTCGATTTTGACAAATACTGTGCTTTTTAAGGTCAAATAATCTAACTCTGTTCTTACACAATATTTCTCTTATCTGTGATTTTAGAAACAATCTCTGTTAGTTTCAAGCAGTTTTAATTGAGATTTCGTGAAATGCAATTTTATTTGTAATTAATAGGGTTTTTATGAAATATACAGAACCGCGCGCGATACGCGTGGATCACACGGTGGACTATTGTGTCACAGTGGATTTATTTCGCTCAGTTGTAATATTCGCAGTTTACGCGAAGGATTTACTGTTCACATTTAATTATGCCTATCCGAATTTCAGAGAATAATGGATTATTATAATGACATGAGTTAAAAACATAGCAAACAGTAAACTAATTAATTGTGAATTTTTTTCATTGAAGTCTTTACACGGATTACACACACTCATTTTCAGTGACAACTTTCAACAGTGACTATGTTCATATCATCATGTATTTTCAATCGGTTGCATGTATTGATTTCAATTCAGACATTTGTGAAAGAATAATTGCTTGTGTGCAAAATATGTTTCTTTATAAACAGAGCTCATTTTAACTTTTGCCGTCAAGAATACGGACAATTTAGTTTGACTGTGACTGGTGTTTAAGACATTCATTTGTGTTAAAATTTGTTTTTATTGCCGACCAGAACATGGTCAATTTGGACTAACTGTGAATTCTATTTCTATTAGCAACTTTGTATACAATATACGTGTGATAACTCATTTTTGCTTTCTCACATCAACCATTCGAAAAAGATCAGAGACTGATCATGAGTACGGGTAGCAATAATAGCCACCATGGATATGTAGGAAGGGTACAGAATCACGAACTAGATAGCTACCCCGCAAAAATACTCCTACATGGTAACAGCCCCACTGTGGATTGCAGTGTTAAACGCTCATATTATTTCGAAACTTCTGTCACCGTATGCTTCTATGTTATTTCCTCTTCAGTTTGTCGCCAATCCGATTGAATGTTTGTTGATTCTAGTTGAAAGCCTGTTCGGTCTTGTATGGTTATTAGTAAATTGTTGTTGAATTTTGTTATTCGAGGCCAGTCGATTATAATATCATGTTGATGAAAATTTGGAATATTTAGTTCAGGTGCTTGTTGTTTTATATAAAGGACTTCATAAATGAATAATAATTTATCTGATTTTGCTTTATTTAGAATTGAGATATTGGTCGAATTGACTGGGTGTCCCGTTGCCAATATATGATCGGAAATAGCTGATTTTCCTGACTGAGCCCAGTTCTTCCTCAATCTCGTGTTCAGAGCAGATCTTCATGATTCTGTGTGCTAGGTTGTTTACTAAGTTTCTTTTGTGGGATATTGGCACACTGCTGTTGTAGTGAATGTATTGCCCGGTGAAAGTGGATTTTCTATATATGGCCAGTATCAAATACCCATTTCCTTTTCGAATGAGATTGAATTCAAGGAAGGGAAAACTGTCGTCTTTTCTACCTCGAGAGTGAATTTGATGTCTGAATCGGCTCCATTTGCTTGTTTGAGGATTCGAAAGGATCTGCTGCTTCTGAGATGAACAACAATATATCATTTACATACCATTTGTAGGGTGCGCACTGGAAAATTATACATTTTAGGCTCGTTTTTTCAAAATGATACATGTATACATCTGCCAGGAGGCGTGTAATGCAGCTTCTCATAACTACACTATTGATCTGGCGGTAGTATATCCCTTCAAATGTAAATTGCACGTTTATTGTACAAGCTAATTTGAGGTCTTTGATGTCATTGGTGTCTATAGGGAAATCAAAAAACTCATTTTTGATAAGGTCACACAAGATCGCCGTTGTCTTATCCAGTGGTATGTTTGTAAATAAAGATGTGATGTCAAGCGAGACCATTTTATTCTGTAGAATGGTCTTCCACTTCAGTTCATTTGCTAGCTCGAAGGAGTCCTTGATAGTGTTTGCGTTTATGATGCTCTGTATTGGTTCAAGTAGTTTGCAGAGAAACTTGGCTGGTTTATGTTGTGGAGCGTTGATCATTGACATAATGGGCCGCATCTATGGAGCTCCTGAGGCTGTCACGGATTTATGAGTTTTTGGTTTGTCGTTCAATCTTGCGGTGTTTGTTCCGACTGGTTTTGTTTTTTGGATGTCTTCTGTGAGTTTTGATTTAATCTCGGAGTCAGCCATCGATGTTAGAAAATGTTTTTCCATCTTTTTCAAAAGTGCATTAATTCTTGATTCGATGTTCGTTGAATCATCTTTCTGTTTGATGTCATGTTTAAATTTAGATTGATCATTTATTATATCGTTCATGGCCTTCCTGTAGCTTCGGGCCTCAAGTATACAATTCCTGATCCTTGTCGGTGTGGGTAAGTCGTATGGATTTGTCTGATTGTAGTTTTCTGAGTTCGTCTATGAGCTTTTTGTGATGATTTTCTTACCTATGAATTCATTTTTGTATTGTTCTATTAAGCTAACTGTCTCAGTTTCAGCTTTCAGTCCTTGTCCACTGAATGCATGTAGGGTGTTGTCTTTCATTAAGTCATTGTAGAAAATTTCCCTTCCAGCCTGAATGTCAATAATGTCACGTTCACTTAGATTTTTCTTGATTACGCAGAATTTTGCTACTAAGGAGAGTAAATCTTTTTCGTGTTTTCACAAGATCACTTTTGAATAATTGTGAATAAATGCGTCTTGGTTTGTAGGAAATTTCGATTGTGTAGGAAATTTGTCCAGGTCCCTCGTGAGCTCCTTAGTTTGTTTGTCAGCTGTTATTTTCATCAGCGATTCTATCTTCGTTGTAAAAGCAGTGCATTCGCTGTCATTCAGTCTTGCAAATTGACAACCCAGTGATTGAATGATTCTCTCAGCATCTTGCAGTTTTGAATGGTTCTCCTTGATGGCATTATGCAATAAGCGACTTAGAAATTTATTCGTCGGTTTTTGTTATTTCTCCTGCACTGCTTGAGGAATCGTTTTGGCACAACATCTGATTGTAAACACAATTTCACGAACTTAATTCTTTCTAGAAGTTTGGCACTCATGCAATTGGCTCATTAATAATCTTTATTATGTCCATTGCCTTCAAATATTACACAGTATATTTATAATTAGGAAGAGAAAACACATTAATAACAAAGTGGATAAAGGCCATTTATTTCGTGAATACTAGACATCGCTCTACAATCTTTTATTTATATACATTCTGGGTTTTCAATTGATTATGCTAGTGGTAACAAATCTGACTCGCTTTTACTTCTATTTCTTGTTTAGGCTGAGTGGTTATTGTGTATGCGTTTGTGTTTTCGTGTGTGCCTGTTTGCATGTAAAGGTCATTCTCGCTGTATTGCAATGTGATGTCTGAAATCTGGCCATTTTTGTTTTGATGGCTTGAGAAGTAACCATTTGTGCGCATTGTTCGCTGTAACATGTACGAGTGCTATTTTTCCAAGTGTAGTTTATCGTTTCAACTTATTGCGAAAATTTATTTTCTTCATATTGTAACAGCGCATGTGTGAATAGCAGTGTTGAACGCTCAGGTTGTTTGGAAACTTGTCACCGTATGCGCCTCTGTTATTTCCTCTTCAGTTTGTTGCCAATCCGATTGAATGTTTGTTGATTCTAGTCGAGGGCCGGTTCGGTCTTGCTTGGATACTAGTTAATTTTGTTATTCTTGGCCAGTCGATTAGAATATCATGTTGATGAAATTTTGAATAATTAGGTCAGGTGCTTGTTGTGTTTTATAGACATAGAACACATCCAAAAGGCAAACCCGTCGGAACAAACACCGCAAGATTGTACGGAATGCCAAAAGCTCATAAAGCCGTGACAGCCTCAGCAGCTCCCTCGATGCGGCCTTTTATGACAACGATCAACGCTCCACAACATAAACCATCCAAGATTCTCTGCAAAATATTTCAACCAATACGAAGCATTAAAAACGCAAACACTATCAAGGACTCCTTCAAGTGAGCAAATGAACTGAACGGGATGAACTTTCTACAGAATAAAATGGTCTTGCTTGACGTTTCATCATTATTTACAAACATACCACTCGATAAGACAACGGAGATCTTGTGTGACCTTATCAAAAATGAGTTTTTTGATTTCCCTATGGACGCCAATGACATAAAAGACCTCATTTTAGCATGTACAAAAAACATGCAATTAACATTTGAAGGGCTATACCACCGCCAGATCAATGGTGTAGCTATGGGAAGCTGCATTACACCCCTCCTGGCAGATTTATACGTGTATCATCTTGAAAAAACGAGACTACAAAAGGTATGTAGATGATATCTTGTTGTTCTTCTCAGAAGCAGCAGACTCTTCCGAAATCCTCAAACAAGCAATTGGAGCCGATCCAGACATCAACTTCACTCTTTAGGTAGAGAAAGACGACAGTTTTCCCTTCCTTGACATCAAATTCACTCGAGAAGAAAATTGGTATTTGACACTTGCCATATATAGAAAATCGACTTTCACCGGGCAATGCATTCTCTACAACAGCTGTGTGCCAAAATCCCACTAAAGAAACTTAGTAATTATCCTAGCTAACAGAATTAGGAAGATCTGCTCTGAACACAAGATTGAGGAAGAACTGGGCTACCTCTGGAAATTTTTTCTAATGAACAACTACCCAGAACGATTCATTGATGTCAACATCAGACCACGGCAGATTCGCACTAGAGAGGATACCTTCAAGCAGGTTTTCCTAAACTCACCATTTAGACGCGACGTACCAGCCTCAATAATTGCACGGCGGCTGAATAGAATAACAAAGGAGAATTTTCCCAGTGTTAAACTTAATATGACATTTAGTTCACAGAGAATCATGAGATTGGATGCCAAAGATCAATTGCCAATTTTCTCCAAATCATTCATAGTCTACAAATTCTCATGTTTGTGTGGTAGCACATATATCGGATGTACGAAAAAGCAATTGATAAACAGAATCCAGCAACATTTGCCACAGAAATTCATTAAAAAAGGCTTGGCACGTTAGAAAAACATCTATTTCCGATCATATATTGAAAACGGGTCACTCAGTCAATTCGACCAATTTCTCAATTCTACATAAAGCAAAATCAGAAAAATTTTTATTTATTTATGAAGCCCTTTATATAAATCAAAAAGCACCTGACCTAAATATTCAAAAGTTTCATCAACATGATATTCTAATCGTCTGACCAAGAATAACAAAATTCAACAACAATTTACTAGTAGCCAGACAAGACCGAACAGGCCCTCGACTAGAATCAACAAACATTCAATCGGATTGGCAAAAATCTGAAGAGGAAATAATAGAGGCGCATACGGTGACTGCAATCCACACTGGCGCTATTTCCATGTAAAGAATACAAATTTGCGCAACAAGGTGAAGCCATAAATTACACTCAGAAAAATAGCACTCGTTCATGTAACAGCAAACAATGCGCACAAATGGTTAATTCTCAAGCCATCAAAACAATAATGACCAGATCTCAGACATCACTTTGCAATACAGCGAGAGTGACCTTTACATGCAAACAGGCACACACACAAACACAAACGCATACACATTAACCAATCATCCCAAACCTAAAATAGAAGTAAAAGCGAGTCAAATTTGTTACCACTAGCATAATCAATTGAAAACCCAGAATGTAAATAAATGAAAGATTGTAGAGCGATGTTTAGTATTCACGAGATAAATGGCTTTTTTCCACTTTGTTTAATTAGAAATATACTGTGTAATATTTGAATGCAATGGACATTATATATATATATATATATATATATATATATATATATATATGTGTGTGTGTGAGCGTGTTTGTGTGGGTGTGTGTCAAAGAAAGCTACTAAAAACTAAATGTTCCTAACGGCATAGAAACTTTGCAGCAGGTATTTCCTGCCAAGTAAAACATGTGAGAGACTACTGTAAAGGCATACGCAATTTTGCTTCCCATGTACATATTAGCTGTTTGATTCTTGCTAGCCAATGTGCTGTCGTACTTTGTTGATAAACATTTAAGATCGAAAGCGTAAGAACGTAAGACTGGTGGTAATTTTGCTTTGTTGTTCGACAACAAGTAATATGCCATGGGATTGGTATTTAATTTAAGCCCACAAACTTGATTTAAAGAACTTTTACCAACAACCGCACAACCAATGACTTGTAAATTATATTACCGATATATATGGCGAAACCTCCAAAATTGTAATGGTCTTCACTGCAGAGAACTTGTGCAGCCTATATTTCCAGTTAAGTAAAATACATGCGGAACTATTAGAGGTGAGAGCTGCATAGCCAATTTTGCTTTCCATATATATGCATTGCGGTTTGATCCTCACTAGTCAGTTTGCCGTAATACTCTGATGATTATTATGGAAGAGCGAAATGTGTCCGTGCGATTGGCTGATAGTAGTTTTGCTATGTTGTTCGATGACTGGTTAAATAAAATGATATTGTTATTAATTCAAGTTCTAAATCATGCTTCGAATAATTGTTACCACCACCTGCGCAAGCTATAATATTTTATCTTAATACTTATTTATATTTTTGGAAAGCTACAATTGGTTAATGTCCATCACTACATATAAATTATGCAGCCGTCATATCCTGACAAATACAATGCATGCAAGACTACTATAAGAGACAGCCACATATCCAATTTTGCATTCTAAATATATGCATTGTCGTTTAATCGTTGCGAGTAAGTTTGACATCGTACTCAGATGATGATCAAAGGGGTTTAAGTTTAATCCTCACTGGTCAGCTTGCCCTAGTACTCTGTTGATTATTATAGAAGGTGCATACGCGTTAGAACGTGGGTTTGACCGTAATTTTGATATGTTTTTCGATGACTGGTTAAATACAATGGGATTGGTCTTTACTTCAAACTCACAAACTTGATTTAAGCATATGTTTCAAATACCCGCGCAAGCAAAAATTGCTTTATTACATTACCGTTTTATATTTTGAGTAAGCTGCAAAATGTTAGTGTTCGTGACTGCATAGAAATTATGCGGCCGATATATCCAGTCAAGTACAATGCATTTGAAATTACTAGAGGTGAGAGCCACATATCTAATTTTGTTTTCCAAATATATGCCTTGCGGTTTGATCCTCCTAGTGAGTTTGTCCCAGATGATGATCATGGAAGTTCAAAAGGCGTTTGTACGTGTGTTGTTCGCCGACCGGTTAAATACAATGTGAGTAGTATTTGCTTTAAGCTCGCCAACTTGATTCAAATAATACTTACCACCTCACGCGCAATCAATGATTGCTTTATTGTATTACCTGTATATATTTGGCAAAAGCTTAAAAAAGTTTTTGTTTGTGACTGCGTACAATTTGTGCATCCAATATATCCTGACACGTATAATTTATAAGAGACTACTAGAGGTCCGACCAACATATCTTATTTTGCTTTCCATATATACATATTCTGGTCTGATCCTTGCTAGTCAGTTTGCTGTCTTAATCTAATGATGATCATGGAAGGTTGAAACGCGTCAGTACGTATGGCTGATGTTAGTTTTGCTATGTAGTACGATAACCGGTTAAATACAACTGAATTTGTGTTTAATTTAACTTGATTTTTAAAGTTCTTTAACATCACCCGCGCAATCAATGATTGTTTAATTGCCATATAGGCGCAGAAAATATGGCGGTATATATATATATGACGAAGGCTGCAAAATGCTAATGTTCGTGGCAAAAATAATTTCCTTACATCCGACGTTTTCATTCACGAGCAATGTACGCGAGACTACAAAAGGTGAGAGCCGCATATCTAATTTATCTATCCAAATATATGCATTGCGGTTTTAACCACACTATTTAGTTTTCCATCGTAGGCGAAAGATCATAATGGAAGGTTGAAACGAATCAGAATGTGTGATCTGTACCAATAGCCTCCTATGACACTGAGAACGTACCAAGGGTCCTAACAAAGGTTGACATAAATTAAACAGAAATTTCTCGCAGAAACGCACTAATTGTGTTGGAGCAGTCAGCACAATGTTGGAATCAGCCTTCAAGCCAAAGAAATGAGCATAAAAAAAATAAATATTTGTATTTCATTTTATTAAATTTATTAGCTATAAACGAGCAACATTTTATCTAACGGCTCAAGAACCATTCGCCGACAAATTGTGTAAATGAAATTCAAATTTAATTTACGAGGCACCAAATAAAACAAGTGAAATTTACCGTTAACCAATGGCGTGCGAGCTTTCGTTTTCGCCTTATATAAGCACGGAGAATTTACCATGCTACTCAGAAATCACGTTTAATTTCTGCTGCGCTCTACGTGTACTTGCTGTCACCTGTCACACTAACTGTTCACCTACGCTGACTTCCGGACTTGCTACACTAGCAGAGTCACTTAGTCACGCCAATCTTGTCGCTACAAAATTAGTGAGACGGAGCAACATCTATTTATTGGACCTCTACGTGTGCCAACCACTGCGGTGCTGTCGCAAATCTTCAACGAGACAATACTCAGACTTCACAGTCTCTCGCCGCAGATGTCAACACCACAACAGAAGGAACAACAGCCATTCAACAAGAGCCGTTCTCAGGTGACTATAAGTACTTGTAGACACTGCTACACTATCTAACTTTCTCGGCATTTGCCGGAGAACGCATTTGCGGTCCTAATAATGGCCACGAACAGTACTAACTCTCAGCCGCCTTGACGCCTCAATATTTACATCCTAAGTATAAACTGCGAAATTATAAAAACTGTAAACATTTTTGATCTCGACATTTTTTTGCCAAACTGCTGTATTGTGGACACCGATTTTTTTGCTTTTGTGAAAGCACATTTTTACTGTTAGAAATCGGTAAACTTTGACTTGTGACTTTGTGAAAGAACATAATTTAATTTATTTTCTGTTTGCATCAATCCTGATTCCGTCAGTTTCAACTGTGAAAGCAGATTTTTATTTCTTCAGTTTTCTGCATTTTTCAGTGTTCATCCCTTCAGTTTTAACTGTGGAAGCAGATTGGTAAGCATTTCGTTTCACGTCTTTTTATACATTTTATATTGCTTATAAATTTATGCTTTTAAGATTGTTTGAATTTCAGGTCCAATTTTAGAAATTGATGTTTCTGTTTGGGATGGAGATTGCGAGCAATTCCTCGTGCGCGTAGTCACCGCGTTCTACTAGTTTCAAGATTACGATAGTCGTCAAAAACTATCAAAATTTTCGCTGGACAACCCTCAGAATTGCAGCGACAAATCTGTCTAAAGCGTGAGGCCATTAGAAAACTATCCAATCCCATTTTGGGCTTCCAAAATGAAGTAGAATCCTTGCTGGGACCGAGCAAATCTGAACAGATAACAAATAAATATGCGCAGTTATACATGCCAAACCTTAGTCACATTGAGATTTTAAGAGATTTGCGGAAACGTTGGAATAAAACCAATATATCTGTTTATGAACCTAAGGTTGTTTTTATTAACAATCTTTCCCAGTCACTAAAATTGTTCGCCAGACAGCTCCTCAAAACTCTCTCAATAGATGGCTCATCTGAGAGATGCGAGTTAGAATTTAGGTTTTTGGAACCTTAGGAAATTCGTCATCCTTTTGTAATTTCCCGCAGGATGATACGATTTCCTCTTCAGAGTGAACAATAGCAAATATGGCTAAGGTTCTAGAAGGATTGCCCATAGGGAAATCTGAGCTATATCAGATGGAGGCACGACCCATTTTTCCACCAAAAACACGAAATAATATTAGGCGGCAATCTAGATCTCCGCAATCTTTTAACAGATATGCTGCAAAGAACTCGTGCTATAATCACTAGAAGTTTTTATTCATGTCAAGTCTGTCTCTGCCGTTCGGAAGAATTTCCAAATGAATGTCAATTTCCAAAGTTGACGGGAAAGACCACAGAAAACAGGCACAGTGGAGAATCAGCATCGGGAAATGTATGGTGTAGAAAGTAGAAGACCGTACTTTCTGCGCATCAACGGCATCAACGGCGCCACAAGGAAGAAATCACTTACAATCTGACATTCCTATTGACTCTTTTCTTCCACGCCAAATATGCCACATAGACAGCAAAACTGACAATGACACTCGCAATCCCCATCCTACTTGTTTGCATGACACGACCAAACAGCCCAACGAACTTCTGCATCTTCTTGATTTCAGAACTGACAAAGTATTTATCGTAGACACAGATACAGCAGCCTCAGTTCTCAAAGGTGATTCAAAGGCCGATATGTCGCTAAGCGTTTTACTCGCAACAGCTGCAGAGGAGCCCATTCCTACATATGGTAGCCGGTATCGCACACTCAACTTACGTTTACGGCGTGAATTTACACACAACGTCATCGTCGGCAAGGTCTTACACAATATAATAAGCTTTAATTTCCTTTTGAAATTTCTGCTTATTGTTCATCTTGCTAATCAAAAGATCATCGACCCCTACACCGGACTTGAGCAGAGTTTTTTGACACCTGTCTCCGAGTGTTTACAGTTACAGGTCATTCAGCAGACATATTAGCAGCTATTTTAGAACACAAGTTGCTTTTTGATCTCAGCAAGTCAGAGTTATGAGTCTCCAACACGATGCACCATATCATCACAAAAGGACAACCTATTGCACTAAAGAAGCGACCAATGGACCCTGCTAAACTGAAAGCTGCTCAAGAGGTATTTTCAAGGCTGTTGGAAGATGGAATCATTAAATCATCAAAAAGTTCATGGGCGTCACCAATGCATTTAGTCTCCAAATCTAACGGATCGTACAGAGCCTGCAAAGATTTCCGCAAGTTAAATTCACTGACAAAATCTGATGCATATCCTATTCCCAATATAAACACCTTACTTGAAAAATTCAGCTGCAGCAATTTCTTCTCAGTGATTGAACTCAGACAAGCTACCACCACATCCCGATAGCGCCAGAAGATATTGAAAAGACTGCGGTCACCACTCTGTTTGGCCTTTTCCAATATCTTTACATGCCTTTTGGACTTAAGTATGCCACACAGACATTCAAAAGATTCATGGACAACATAATTCGCGATGACGCCGCTTATTGTATGTCATATCTCGATGACATAATTGTATTAAATCCAGACTTAGAATCTCATGCCAAGCATTTACGAAATGTTTTCTCGCAATTGTCCAACCACGGACTCAAGATCACCTGTGACAAGATGCAGATTGCAACTACATCGGTGAACTTCCTAGCGCATCGTATTATATCACAAGGAATTCAACCTTTGCCGTCGTAGGCGAATTCAATCAAGAATATCAAGCCACCGAAGACAGTTAGTGAGTTGCAGAATTTTTTGGAGTCCTAAACTACCATCGCAAATTCCTTCCCGGCCTTTCAAGACAACTTTATTCGTTGTGTAGGCACCTGTGGAACAGAAAAGGACTCCATCATTTCTTCGTCATCTGAAGACGAGGAACTACTTCGACTCGCCATCAACTCATAGGCAAATACTTCAATGCTAACACGTACAGTTTTTCAACGACCATTTCCAGTCATGACAGATGTTTGTTAATTTGCATTTGGGGCCACGTTTGAACAAGAAATCGACGGCGTTTGGAAGCCTATCAGTTTTTACTCGCGTACTCTCCAACCAGTAGAAACGAGATACAACATTTTCGGTCGAGAACTCCTTACCATCCACGACCATTTCATCACCACCATTTTATCAGCATCATTGGCAACAGCAGATTTATTGTTTTCACAGATCATGTACCATTAGTTAGCGCACTTTGAAACGTGACATAAATTTTCGTCAAATACCCTGAAAGAGTGTAAGGACAGCTTTCAAATCTAAGAAAATGGCAATTTGACAACAAGTACGTATGCCCTCTCTGGGAAGGCTTACCTAATGTTTACTTCACGGGTACGCTGTCGAATAAGCCAGTTCTGCCGACCAGTCTTTAGAGAAATGTTTTCGACTCAATTCACTCAATTTATCACCCAGAAAGCAAAGCGACTGTCCGACTTCTTTTAGATCATTTCTGGGGTCACAGGATCATACAGGAAGCTAAACGGTGGGTCTCCGAGTGTGCCATTTGCCAGAAAACCAAGATCACACGGCAAACTCGTTATAAGTTGCAACACTTCCGAACTACTTCTCGCCAAGCCATCGTCCACATCGACATAATTCATCTGACAAAGGTTCAAGGTTTCAGCTACCTTATAACTATGATTGATAGATTTACACGGTGGCCTGCAGCGTTACCTCTTGGTACCATTTCTGCAGACAAAGTAACTAACGGTTTTATCCCTGCTTGGATAGCCCATTATGGTGTTCCCAATGAGGCCATTACTGACAGATGCACTTTCTTCTCATCGGATCGTTTCAAAACCACCTTGAAGATCATTGGATGCACCTTACGCCTACCATCCACAAGCTAACGGTATGGTAGAGAGAATGCATAGGGAACTCAAAGCTGCTTTAACATCCTTGTCCATTAATGGCAACTGGGTTGATGCACTAACTTTAGTTCTGTTTGCCGTGCCTTCCCGCATTCATGAATTCATTAAAAAGTCCGCATAACAACTCTTGTATGGCGTAGATTTACAACTGCCTAGTCAGCACCCACGTCTACTATTCGCAGGGAATGACCCACAAGACGAAGCTACCCGCCTCCGACTTCATTTCGGTAACATGTCTGAACAGTAGCCAAGACATACTCCTCGCCCAGTCTTCGTCCACTCCCAGCTCTACAGCTGCACGAGAGTACTCGTTAGCAACGACACTGCCTTTGCACTACAACAACCAAAGTATCGCGGTCCTTACCCGATTTTGCTCAGACAGCCAAAATACTTCATTACCATGCAGTTGCGACATCTATATCAGTAAGCATAGACAGGTTGAAACCGTTTATCGAATCGCCTGATAATGGGAACAGACAACCTTCTCGACACGTTCCAGGCTCTATCTGCCTACAATCTCAACCTAGCAATAGATTGCTTTGCATAACGCATAACTGACATATTTTAACATTAATTTTTCGTTATTCTACGTTTCAATTATTTAAATCTATGCGTACAACTTGCACCCTATATCACGTAACGTGACCTCTGTGAATCCCCATGATCCATTTTTCTTCTCACACTCACTTGTCTTACGTGATATAACCAGCTGTTCTTAGCTAATAATTGTGTAGCATTTTTGAACAAATCTTTGGTATTATGCCATCTTTAAGGCAATGTTTGAAAACACATTTTTTGTCGTTACCTTTTGATTTTCATTTATATATTTTTACAATGTAACGTCTGGCTCACACCTGAACTCACACTGCTTATTGTGGTATGATCAGCTACTTAGAGCTAACGCCATTGTGTAGCAACATTAAGTAGTTATCGGCTTTATATCATGGTATAGGCCATTTTCAATGCATATCTGGACTTCATCAGATATACAGTGACCACTTTACGACTAGCATGAACACAACGTCGAGCACACACTAGCTCCTTTGGTCGTATTCAAACACATTGACGGCGATCAAGCCTGCCCAGGTTTTAACTTAAACTTGGCATCTTCAGTGGCAATCTATCTCCGAATCCCCGCGCAGCGGTTCTCCAAACTTCACACAGCTCTATTTTGCCTCACTCTTTATGACCGGCCACTGCAGCTAACAATTTGTGTAGCAAATCCTAGTGGTTATTAGGAATCATATCATCGTTGAAGCAACCAACAAGCATACTCCAGCCCAACATTTACGGTATATTTTTAAAGTTATAGGCAGAATAATAACTTGTTGCTTAATTTGGTTCGAACTCTGCCCTACATATCTTATCAAGTCTCGGCGAGAGGAATGTTTTTCTTTTTTCAGAAAGTAAAGTGATGTAACGGCTCAAGAACAATTCGCAGACATATTGTGTAATTGAAATTAAAATTTAATATACACGGCATCAATTAAAACAAGCAAAATTTGCCGTTAACCAATGGCTTGTGAGCTTTCGTTTTCAAGAGTATATAAGTACGGTGAATTTACCATGCCAATCAGTTTTCAAAACAGAAGGAAAAACAGCCAGTCAACCAGAGCTGGACTCAGGTATCTAGGAGTATTTCTAGACACTGATACAATAACTAACTTTCTTGGCATTTGCCGGAGGTTGCAATTCCGGCCCTAATAAGTGCCAAAACAGTACTATTCTCAGCCATCTTTGCACCTAACTGACTTTGTGACGTCGTACAACATTTACTTGAAGCCCGGACGTATTAGATGACTTACTAAAAACAATGTTTTAAATCAAGTTTGCGAGCTTGAAGTAAACACCAACCCCATTGTATTTAACCAGTCTTAGAACAACATAACAAAACTACCGCCAGCCGCAACGCACTGACACGTTTCGACCTACCATAATCATCATCAGAGTACGACGGCAAGCTGATTATCGAGGATCAAACCGCATTGAATATATATGGAGATCAAATTTAGATGTGCGGCTCTCCCCTCTAGCAGTCTCGCATACATTGAACTTGATTGGAAATGTCGGCTGCACAATTTCTATGCAGTCCCGAACATAAACTGTTTGTAGCTTTTGCCACATATACATATATAGGCAATACAATTTAACATAATTGTTTTCGCGGGTGGTGGTACCAATTCTTTAAATCAAGTTTGCGAGCTTGAAGTAAACACCAATCCCATTGTATTTAACCAGTCGTCGAACAACATAACAAAACTACCGCCAGCCGCAACGCACTGACGCGTTTCGACCTTCCATGATCATCATCAGAATACGACGGCAAACTGACTATCGAGGATCAAACCGCAGTAAATATATATGGAGATCAAATTTAGACATGCGGCTCTCACCTCTAGCAGTCTTGCATACATTGAACTTGACTGGAAATGTCGGCTGCACAATTTCTATGCAGTCACGAACATTAACTTTTTGCAGCTTTCACCGCATGAACATATTTAGACAATACAGTTTAACAATAATTGATTGCGCGGGTGGTGGTAACAATGCTTTAAATTAAGTTTGCGAACTTGAAGTAAACACCAAATAATCAGTTAATGAAGTGAGTTTTGTTAAACGCAATTAATGAAAACGATGTGAAGATTGAGAACCTTGAGTGAAATGTACAAAAGTTGTGGATAACGGATTGGACAACTAACAAAATAAAAGTCGCTTCCAGATTAGCTCGAAATTGTATTTAATGCAGCAACAGTTGAATAATTAAACGAGTTTTAAAAGAATCCAGATTATTTCACAGGAAAATCCAAATTCCCGAACAATCTGGAAGACAAAGTCAGCATGAACGGAAAGTATAAAACAGTCATTGCGTAGTTCTATGGTTTCCTAGTAAACGAATCTGTAAACATTAGCCTGAATTATGTAAACTGAATTTATTTTTGTCGATGAAATATCTTCCTCTACAGGGCCACCAAATGTTTTGCTTATTCTGAAAACTACGTAACATTGCACATTACTCTAGTTGTGACTTTGCAATGATTAGTTTTGTTTACTTTTGTTGTGTAAGTGCTATATGGTAAATTTTGTAACCGCATGTCAACTGAATATCTCAATGATATTCTTTGTTTAATTTATTCATTTTACTGGCGGTAAAATGGAAAATCAGGTAAAGCTGTCCTAATGCATTTTGCAATTTAGCATATGCCGTGCTGGTATTATAATAAAGAAGAATTGATGAATACTCCCTCAATACAGGATGGCATAAATATTGAAACAGAATCCGAGTACCGTAAACAAGGCGCTCGTTTTATTTTCGATCTTAGTAACAGATTGCATTTGCGATTCGATACTTGCGCTACTGCAATTGTGTTTTTTCATAGATTTTATATGTTTCATTCTTTTCATCGCTTCCCTGTTTATGTAAGTTTTTGATCTAATGGCAAGGTCACTGCTGCTTGTTGCCTAATGTTGGCGGGGAAAGTTGAAGAAACACCGAAAAAAGGCAGAGATATCGTTAAAAATGCCAGGGAGCTGCTTTCTCCAGAAAACTTCGCGCAGTTCGGTAATGACCCTAGGGTAAGTTTCCTCTTTCTATTGCTGTTTAGGAAGAAGTAATGGCATATGAACGTGTTCTGCTGAAAACTATTAAATTCGACTTTCATATTACACATCCGTACAAATTTCTTCTTCAATTTATAAAGAGAATAAAAAGTAAGCTTATTAGTAGATATGTTTCATTTCATTAATTGAATCATTAGTATTATTTATAACGAGTATTTCGTGTCATAAACAGTATTGAATTTGTTCTTTCATTTACTTATTCTCATGTATGTTGGCCATTTAAGATATTGAAAGAATGCATCAGTTGGATTACGCTTCTGTAATTTTTTCATCTGTTTCTGCATAAACGAGCTATAATATTCTATTTGCTCAATATGTTACAATGTATTCCACTATTCTTTCCAGTGAAAAAGATTCGTAGATTCCGCCCTGCTTGAATAGGCTATTCTGATACTAAACCGCATATCTGATACCGCGATCATTCATTACGGCATTGGCGAAACAGACTAGAGATACGTTTCTTGTCAACGTTTCCAATGCGAATAAATAGATCCATTCGATCGTCTTTTACATATTTCTGTGGCTTAAAAGCGTGTATGTGCATTAGCCCATTCTATATTCTTCTTGTAGTTACAAATTTACCATTTTGTCTCTGCATATTCTCAACACGCAATTATGAAAATATTGCTCATCTTCCTTATTCAATGGACTATACAAGTTATAATGATTATGTATTGCATCGGTTGCGTTATCTCCTGAATCGTAGAGAGTGGATATGCGAAATCAGGCTACTGCAGGCACCGTCTTCTCCGATTTTATCTCCTTGCCTTCTCTTATCAATCTAACTATAACTCTTTTAAATACTATGAATATGGCTGGTTTTGATCACATCACTGAGCACTATATCAGGTTGCCAAATATCTAAAATGGTTTACGTAGACTATCATTCCTTAAATGGAGCTTATGTTTTGATATCGGCGCATTTAATGTGCGAATATTAAGACAACTTGGACTACAAGCAGCTCTTGTACGTACGTTGGATAAATTAGAAATCGATGTATGTTGCGTGTCTGAAAGCCGAATGCAGGATCCTACGTGCATTACAGAAATCTACTCACCATTCTTGTCAACGCGTTATTGACTTCAAACATCTGGTTCCTCGGAGTTTTTCAACCCGGAAAATGGGACGCCAGTATTGTCCTTAACACATAAGCTGAAGCTTGCTTAATGGAATGGAATCCGGTAAATAGCCGACTTTGTGCTACATGTTTCAATACATCCACCAAAAATCAATGCAAAATCGTGATTAACGTTGCTTTTTTGTTGTATCCGCATGTCCTCCTACCGATTGCAGCACCGACGAAAGCAAAGTCGCTTTTTACACTGAACTAAGCTCCTTAATAAATAAAGCAAGAAGTTCTTATATTGTAATGAATGCTCAAGTTTGGCGCGTACATAACGTAGAATTTCATTAAGGTGGAACAATGGTAGACTCAAATAGATCATGTAGCAATTAGTTATAGATGACGTGGCTAAATTCAGGATTGCCGTTCACTTTGGAATATTAATGTCGACTCGGACCATGCACTTACCTACTGTAGATTTACATTAAAATTTTCCTGGAGAATAAATATGAATAAACCCAAAATAGATGCTAGAAAAATAGAACAACTGTCGTTCCGGCAAGGTATGAAGATATTCTAAAGTCAACGCTAACTAGTCTTTAATTTTAATTTACTTTGAACCAAAATAAGTTCCACTATGCACAATACGGGTACTACTGTATGTGGCATTGCAGGCCCTCTTAGAAATAATCATTCATTTTCTGTACAATCTATAGAGATACTCAAAACAAGACGCCAAATTTCACCTGGCTCGGATTAATAATACTCAATGTAAGACGCCATTTAAAGCGTCGTCTACAATCTCGAATCCTTTGGACCAGAAAGGTTGAAATGGAAGAGGCGTTCGTGTGAGGAAATAGTCGTTCCTTTAAACTTATTCGCGCAACAGGCCCGAGAAAATTAAAAGTTTATATATATATATTTACTTTACTTTACTGCGGCTGACTCCTTTTGGAGGATAAGCCGGCTCCATTTTCATGGGAATTTTGAAATTTATATATATATATATATATATATATATATAGGTAAATATAAATGATAGTAACAACCATCTAATAACTGATAAAATACTTCGTCAGAATAGGTACGATGAATACATCAAGGACCAATTTTCTTGGGTACCTGCGTCAGTTCTGAATCCCGAGAGCATGTCTGTATCAACGGTGTGGAATGCTACTTTCGAAGAACCGCCAGAGTTTGAAATACGAAATGCAAAACCGCAAACCGATGATTTGCTTCCTGGATTGTTTAAGGATGGTAGCGATATAATTTCAGGAGCGTTGACTAGCCTTTCTTGTGCTATATTAAATGTGGAGACTGTAACATTTGATTGGAATCAGTCGACTATCCTTCAAAAAAGTTAATCGTAATTCGTGTGATAACCATCGTGGTATAAACTTCACTCCAGTCGTGTCTAGGTTATTTTCATCGATTGTCCTATGTCGTCTTAGAGCTTCATGTGAATCACACACTAGAGAACAGGCCGGATTCCGCTCAGGACGTGGTTATATAGATAATATTTTTACCTTAGGGCTAGTTTTTGCACAGCGAAATTTATATCGCAGTCCCACTATAGCCGTATTTATAGAGTTCACTGTTGCATTTGACTTGCTGGATGGCAACGTTTCATTCCATTGTCTGTCGAAAGTGGTGTGCCCATAAAATTTATTAATATTTTACGCGCTCTCTACACAAATACTTCTGGTCGCGTTAAGGTCTACAACGAATTAACGCACAACCTTACAAACAGCATTGGTATTCGTCATAATTGTCCACTACCCTCATTTTGTTTAATTTTGTAATCAATTCTATTATGAACAGCACTCTTCTATACAGTCAGGTTGCAGGTGTCGAAGTTCTCCCGGACCGTAAACTAGTCTATCGTGACTATGCAGACGATATCGTAATATTATTCGACAATCGAGATTCTGCTCAGGCCAACTTGACTAGATTGGCAGTCGTTGTTCCGTCTTTCGATATAAAATTCGTACTCTCAAAATGTATGATACTTTACGGGATTACCCATCACTCGCTCAATCGCAGCTATGGCGGGGTGAATATGTAAACATAGTTGGCAGGTATACATACCTTGGGAGTTCTATCAATATGTTTGTCGAAGTGAGAATGAGAACCGCAAACGCTAGAGTATCTTTCTCGAATCTTCGCCATTTATGGAGAACCGCTAGTTTTACACTTACTTATAGGTCGTGTTTACAATGCATCTGTACGTTCAGTTTTATTATACATTAGTCATCATGTCCAGCCATACAAAAGTTAAAAGTGACTAATGTTTCACTGCCATATAACCATAAGGAGTGAAAAAAAGTATATAAGTGAATTTAGATAAATTATTATTGAGATTTACGAGAGAGGAGAGAGGGGTAGAGAGAGAAGGACAACCTTGCTACTATGAGTAAATTTATCAGGATAACTCACAGAAATGAGGCAAACTAAACCTCTCCACAACACCATTATGGCCAAGTTAGCATTCGGGCAAGGCGACATCAGCAACACAGCTTCCTTGCGGATTTCACCGTATCACGTCATAAACAAACCGAACCTCGCAGCTAACTTTGCCCTACTAAGAAAAGAAAGTTACGAAGATGATTCTACTATACATCTGCAACAAGATCGCCACTGAGCTCGATTCGCTGCCATATCGCCAAGGGTTTCTAACCAAGAACTGTGATGTGCACGAGGATCCCATCCCGGCAGACGAGTGGATCCTATACTACCCAATTTGGATGTAAGTGACTTTAATTGTTTCTGCCATGTCAAAATCTGCCCACCTTGTTTCTTACGCCAATTTGGTGCTGGATGAGAGAACAGAGCTCTATTGGGCAATCGGAATGAGGGCATACGCAAAACGTGACCGAGCCAACGAAGTTGATGGAGCCTTATTTGCTTTTCTAAAGACGAGCACTTATTGTCAGATCCAAAAATACGTCTACGGATGTCAACGTTAGTTATTCGTTGTTGGTAACCAACATGTGCTATACTTCTCAAACAACGATGATCGAATGCCTGTAAGCGTCTCAGATCATCAACTCTAAGAGGCCAAGTTTCACTAGCGTATAGTAAGACCGCGCGTACAGATGCATTGTAAACACGACCTTTAAGTCAGTGAAATGCTCGCGTTTCTCCATAAATGACGAAGGTTCGAGAAAGCTACTCTAACTTTCGCGATCCGTATTCTCACCTCGTCGGACATATTGCCTACGTTATTGATAGAGCTTCAAGATACAAATTCCGTCAACTATGCCGCGATGATTTTCATTGTACAGTCGCAAATTTGAGTAGGGTGGGCAGATCCCGTAGCAGCATTCCACATTCTAGGGGTGCGAATTTCATACCGAAAGACGAAACAAC
>JAQBSW010009236.1:0-29894 GCA_029291075.1 Eudiplozoon nipponicum | reverse complement strand
TATATATTTGTTGTCAGCCATGAGAAACCTTTTAAAGATTGAAAACTCAGGTACACAGGTGAAACCATGCGTCCAATAAAGGTACGTAAGTGGATCATAAAACGGCATGCAAATATTGTCATAGTCATAAATATGATCTAGCCAGGCACCCAATGGATACAGGTCACCAGATAAAAGGGGATGGCTGTAAACGGATTATATAACTGAATTAGATTAACCAGGTTGATTATATAATCATTTTAAATAAAATCAGGAATGAATATCATTAATCTGACATTGGTAGAAAAGTCACTAGGCCTCAAATTTTTTGAAGTCTTCTCGAATGGAAGTGTGCGTTGGAAGAATCTGAGTTAATAATACATCTGACTAAGAGACCGCTACAATAAATTTGAGATTGAATACGAAACAATTTCGATGTTGCTCTATTGGGTTCTGTATAATGTGGATATCGAAAACTGCTGAATTTGGTTCTTCTGTTTCAATTTCATTATCTCATCTATCTAATACGTCTACGTTAACGGATACCATACCGAGAAGTATAGATAGAGAATTGATTTAACTGATCTTTCGGATAACTAGAAATCGTAACTTTTTGTTGACATAGATACATAGGTAAAATTATTGTTAAAAGTAAAATCTAACCAAATAGATTGAAAACATATTTCAATTAAATTGAACATGTATTACTGCGCTCTGCTTCTTTATAAACAGAATTTCGAAGGACTGAAAAATACCAATCGACATTCTAACGATCGTGGCTAAACCATTGCCTCACTTAAGCAAGCCATCGCGTGTAAATGATTATTGACTAATTTCTATTATCCATTTATTTCTTTATAATAATAGAACGACTTATATTAAATCCTTTAAAATTTATGTTATCGGTTGATTACGATAAAAGTCAAATTGGCTCCACGATAGAGTGATCGACAATTTTTATCATGCTTTCCATGTGGAAGCATGTAATTACGCTCGATGAGAAAATAGTAGATTCATTAATAGACTTTATCGATGTCAAAAAAGTTTTCGACTCTATTACTTTTGATGCAATGTTGAAGGCGATTAATTCATTGAATACCGATCCGAATATCTTTAGATTACTCAGGTATTATTTATATCACTCTGACCTTATAATTATCGTATGCGGCTAAATGTAGAAGACTGGAATAAAAACATTTTTACGTCGAATCAGAAAGATGTCGATTCTACATTTCGTCTATGTCTAGAGACTATTATTGTCATAATCTCACAATCCCCTTTTGCTTTCCGTTTTCACGCTCTTCGACTTAGAATTGAAACAATTTACCCTTGTGGCAAGACAACAAAGAAGGATTGGTTAATTTTCAAAATCTGCAAATTACATTTTAGATATGTTGTCTATTTTAATAAGATTTCTTATTTCCATCAATTTTAAGATTTCTTATTTTATGCCTCCAATTTAATTCTATTATTAGTCGATTGAAGTAGATTAAAGGAAATAGTATTGATATATTTCGAAAGCAAATTCGGACACGGAAACCATCGATCTTGTACAAAAGCCATCCCTACTTTTATAATTAGTAACTTTGCATGCAACAAAATGTCTAAATTCTACGTATACTTGCTTTATATTCTCATCCCATGAACAACGGCTAGTCAACCAATCGCTCAGTATACATCCTTTGGCTAGTTTCTTGTATTTTATCGTGGCATGCAAGAGCACACTCTGGTCGTGTTCAGTACCCATCTCAGATTTGTCTTCCAACTTCTACATATTTAAACTTAAAATTAAAAATAAATTAGAATACAGCTAGTTTATTTCCATACGCAACTCATAACCGCTTTTTCATCTGCCAATCCCTGTGTGCTTGGCTAGTTTTCTGAGTACTAAAATTCAACTGTTTACGTTAAATGTAGTTAAAATTGAGTTTAACCTTTACCCTAAGGATATTTCTGTGGCGGATTGGAGCTGACAGAATATCTAGTGTTCTCTAACTTCCCACACTAAACTGTCAATGCTGTTCATATTAATGGGCAGTGAAGCGTCTCTTTTAAATGTAGGTTATGGTGTCAGAGTATTGTCAATGAGGGCGTGGCGGGGTTCGGTTTACACAAGGTTTTCGACTGTTCAGCGATTCCTACTGACAATTTAGTGAGATTTTACTGCCCCTGTTCAATTTATCGTATGGTTTTCAGAGGGCTATTGTGCAAGTCTGGAACTGAGTATATCCTTTAGTACGGTGAATCGTTAAAATTGGTATATAAAATGCAACAGATAAAAATTCAAAAAATCTTCTTACTGCCCAATTTTAATATGAATGCCATCGTCCAACCAGTATACATCATCTAATAATAATAAAAGCACTAAGAAAACTAAATCAGTGAGGTCCAAATTGACAGTTATGCCATTTTAGTTGAGCTAGCTTACATTAGGTTGCGATAATAATTACGCTGAGTAGAAGGAAGTCATTTTTTAGTGTTTTACAAATGATAAACAGAAGTCATGCATGAAAATTTTCTAATGTAAAAATAGCTCGAAGGTCATTATGCGGGCTTTTAAGAGATAAAACTTTGACAGCTTTGTTGCAATAAATCAGTGAAGAGAATACAGAATTTCTATTTAAGGCAGTTGTGGCTGTCAGGCCCCAGTGCCGATTCCGATTTTCCTTTCTTGTAGACAATAATTCGTATTTCCCTACACTTTGGTTAAGATATTCACCTTTCATGCTAAATTAAGAACCAACTTTTATTAGGATCAATGAGAAGCCAGCATTTTCTTGACATACGTCATTTTTTATGCATCATTATGTACAATTTGGCTTGTTAAAGCGCGTCCTTTTTGTAAAACAAATTTACATATTAACTCTTTACATATTAGTCATATCTGAGTCCGACTTCTAGATCCACCATTTTTCTGATATCTCTGCATCTTGTCATGCGCTCCACGGTGTAGTTCTCCGATTGAGCTATTAATGCGTATTCGGCCTAATGAATTGCCCCCGCAACAAACTGAATATTAGATTATTACGAAGAATGATTGAAATATTCATAAAATAAACTGATTAAATTGAAAACCCTCTTATCTGTGAGTACATTAAATGTGTTGATGCTGGTCTAATGCGTGCTCGGGTTTGCCTGCATGCTAGTAAATTTCTGTTTAGTTCGGTGATTCATTGCGAGTCCAGTAAAATATCATGTAGATCTACTTTTGAAAGTTTAGGCTGAGTGCTCTTTGTTTTATATAAAGAACGTCATATGTGTATAGTAATTTCAGAAGTACATTCAGATATGTTGATATGTTAAATATTGCACGAAATACAGGGAAGATAGAATATCGAATTAACCGGAAGTCTGTTTGACATGTATTAATGTGATCGTATTAGACATCATAATCAACGACAAATCCGTTAAAGAATCACTGAGGTCGATTTGGAGCACATCTATAAATGATAGCGAAAAATGGAAGTTTCAAGAATAAGATTTCGAAGTTCACTCGAATAAATGATTAAGAACGTTAGCTGAGCATCAAACTACTGATGGCGACGGAAAAATTAGCGATCTCGTAAATAATTTTAGAAATAACGTTAAATTTAATTCTCTATTAACTGTTATCAAACTGTATATATTAACCAAGATCCCTTAAAATATTCTTCCTTTCAGTAGACAAAGTTCTAAATTTCTTTTCTAACCTTCATTTAGTTTTGCTTATAACCCTGGTGAAACTTATAATTTTACTTACTCTTGTTTTAATTTCTGTGAAAATTTTGCGTGCAATGCATTCGCATTAGCTTGTGCCCTTCCTTACCAAGGTTGTCATTCGTAAATAAAAAATGAATAAATCATTAACTTTGACGTTTGTAAAGTATAGTTACCATTAGTTAATTTTTATGTTTTCCAGGTTCACTACCTATCCACGGAAAATTCTAGATTAAGAATCCGAAGAAGACATACCAAGGTTCCATCGTTTTTGGATGATCATCGTGGTAGTTCGCAACGCGTCAGTACGTGTAACTCAGGGTAGTTTTGTTGTTGTTTCATGATGGATTAAATGCAGTTGGATTTGTGATTGCTTCAAGCACGCAAACTGGATTTAAATAATCATTACCATCATCCGCACAATCAAAGACTGTTTATAATCCGAAATTTCCATTATCTATATTATTAATTCTTCTGACTTACCTTTCAATTTATTGGTTCTGGTCACTTGTGTTTTTCCATAACGGCAATGTAAAACTAACTAGGAGAAACTGGTTTGACTGAACTTTAGTTTATAAATTACATGCACTAGAATATTTGCTTTATACTTATCATGTGAAATAGCGATTTTGAGGCTACCCTCAAATTATATGTCAGCGAGTCAAATAAATTAAATACACTCTTAAGAACCCCATGCAAAACTAAGGGAAAAAATTTAAAACCGACAGCCCATGCATTAGTGTATGAGATGGTACGAACCTAGTAATAATGTACATGGGAAATTTCACTTAAACAACTATAGATTTACTTAGAGATGGTTTGTTTAATAGCTGCTGCTATCATTTAATTATTTTGGCGCTCGTAATGTGTACGTAAAACTCAAACTTATTCCGTTAAATTTGTAGTCCATTGCTGTTAACTTATCCTTAGCACGCATCGGACTAGTCAAAGTATGCAAGACTGCTAGAGATGAGAGCCGCATATCTAAATTTGATTTCCATATATATTTAATGCGGTTTGATACTCGATAGTCAGTTTGCCGTCGTACTTTGATGATGATCATGGAAGGTCGAAACGCGTCAGTGCGTTGCAGCTGGCGGTAGTTTTGTTATGTTGTTCGTAGACTGGTTAAATACAATGCGGTTTGTGTTTACTTCAAGCTCGCAAACTTGATTTAAAGCATTGTTACCACCACCCGCGCAATCAATTATTGTTAAATTCTATCGTCAGACTAGTTGTTTACCCTTAAAAATTGAAGCGGTATAATAACAAGGTGAAATGAATAGACAGACTGGAGGTAAAACAAAAAAGGCCTGTGCGATTAAATGGTGGAAATTTATTTAAAAAGGTTGATTATGGTATGAAGTAAAGTAAGTGGTCGTAATGTAAGTTTTAAATTAAATAAACAACTAATAAGCAACACGAGGAAGCAGGTAAAAGTCAATTAATATTCGTTCAAGTCACCAAGAGCAATAAATATTAGACAATTTTTGCGCACCAAATAATATATCAATGTAGTGAAGATTAGAAAGCGATGACATCACAACTAATAACAATTAGGAAAGCAAGTAGAAGATGTATTTGATTAAAATATGTGTAAATCATCGTATAATTTCTAAGTTTTCAATTTAAAATTCAATTTCAATTGAAATCTAAAAGTATTCCACTAAGACATTAAAATAAAATTTAACCAAAATCAATTTAATATGCCTAATTGTGATTTTAACACGGTTATTCAGATTTTTAAATTTAAATATAAAAAGCGGTTTAAATGTATTTTAAATTATAGAAAAATGAAAATATTCTTTACTTTCTAAAACAATTGTTAACATGGAAAAAATGACAAAAGTTTTGGAAACCTTAGTTATTCATATTTTAAACAGCATACATGTAAATTACATTGACAAAATGCAGCATACATAACACGGTATATAAATATTATATATTTGAATAAACTTGTTTTTAATCGTAACTATATAAATGACATATAGGACCACCAATAGAAATTTCATTAATGTAACATGTTAACAAAAATGCAATGATCATAAAACCTTTTCATGTAGATAAGAAAATGATATATGACGTATGCGATATGTTTGCTCGTAAAAATCTTTGCTTGGTTAATCTAGAAGTATTTTAATGTTCTACACTGATGTTTAGGAAACTAAATTTAACAATGCTAGTATGTTAATGGATTCAGGCCTCTATATCACGGGCCAGGTTATTAATGAACTAGTTTTCGCTCCAACCATTTTACTTTTAATTAATTTTCTCGATAAAAATAATGTATCAAGGCAGTAAAATTTACTAAGCGAAATCATTACAATAAGTACCAATTAGGAAGGCAAGTTGAACATGTTTCTTTTATTAAGAATTTGTATAGTTCATAAATGATTTCTATTTACAATGTTATTTTCTATTTAACTGGAAATGTTGTTCTCATAGACATTAACTAATTTTAAACATATTGATTACACTGCTTCAAAATTTGGAGAAAGTCAAATTAGATATGATTGGCGAACACTAAATATGATCTATGTTCCTATACCTCTTTGGATGTGAACAATTCCAAACGTATATATTGTTTACTGATAGTGAAAGTAACAGGGACAAAAAATTTCAAGAATACACATGAGAGCAAGTTGAGAAATTTTAGCATCCAAGGACCGACTATAGATATAATTGGAACTGCGGTAAATGGACAGGCAGTAGATTATTTAAAAATAAAAAATAGTGAAAATCAGATGGGAATACTTAACCATAATCTGAAAACAGCAATTTAGATTGCGAAGTCGATATACAAAAAACGTTTTATATGTATTGTAAATTGTGGAAAAAGAAAAAATTCTTTACTTTCTAAGATAATTAATAAGATGAAAATAACAGGCAAAAGTATTGCAAAATATAATATCATTTATACTTTTATCAGCTTATAAGTAAATTAGAAAAAAAATTCCATAACGCAACATAACGAAAAAAGTATACAAAAGAGATATAGGCATTATATTCGAATAAGCAAGATTTTGATCGTTAATGTAATGCGATCCCACAGACAAACTGTCATAAATAACGCACGTAATCAATAAAGCGTCGAATAGAACACGTTGTCAAATGCATAATAAATAATAAAGGTTGTGTGGGAAATGCTCCGTTATAAAATATTCAATTACTAAATCTAATGATGTTTAGGAAACAAACTTTAACAATTTGTCTATGTTATTGACTTAATGCATGTATATTATGAGACAGATTATTAATCAGTTACCAGTTGCCAAAAATATACTTCTAAAGAATATCTCGGCATTATATAACGTATCAAGTCTGTGAAACTTACGAAGCAAATACGAAGTAAATACGTGGGTTCAAGATTTGGATAAACGCAAATTTGATAATATTAAGGAAAACAAAAGTAATATCTACCTTCATATACTTCTTGCACGTGGACTGATAGTGAACGTAACAGAGAGATAAAAAACCGGCAAAGATATGAAAGCAAATTGTGGACTTTGGGCATATTAAGACCGACTGTCGATAAGATTATTACTACTGTAAATAAACAGACAGTAAGTCGGTCCACATTTCAGTTCAATCGAAATATGTTTAACCATGGTTTGAACAAAGCTATTCAGATTTATAAATTAAAATACAAAAAGAGTCTTATGTGTTGTTAATTGCATAAAATGTTAAGTATACTTTACCTTCTTTAAGACATAACATGAAAATACCTCCCCATGTTATTGGATAAGATATTGTTATTTGCATTTTAAACCGCAAATTAGTAATTATTGAAATCAAGATTGTGATCATAAAATTTTAAAAAAACAGCCCGGTATATACATAAATTTATCGGTATTAATTAAGCATTGTACAATGTAGAAAAGAGAATTCATCAAGTAAACCGGTTTTTTACTTACTGGGAACTCTTCATGAACTGCGCAGAGTGGCTCTGAGGTTATAGTAACAGATTACGAATCACACGTGCCGATTAGGTGACTGCTTTACTCATATGAATTAATTATGAACTTCAGTGCAACTGAATCAGGTTCCAGAATAAAGCTTATAAATTTCCATAGAAAATTTAAACTATAATGCACGTTCTGACAATCTATCGATCTCAGTTTGCTGATCTGAGGTGGCGTATACATGGATTTGGTTTATGAGACTATCTTCATCGTACGCTTTATCCCAAAACATGGTATAGAAACAGAATCAAGACGTATAATTGATTGATAAAAAATCACAAAAAATACAGTTAAATCGGATACGGCCTGTTTTTTAAATATTCGCACAACAAATTTTCGCATTTATTACCTAGATAAACCCACAAACTCACCATCATCAAAACTTTGCCCAACTATTAATAATTTCAACGCAAGTCACTTTTACAATTTCCAAGTGGACAAAGCAACAAATATATATATATATATATATATATATATATATATATCCATATATATATATGGAAGCACGATCAACTATACTGGAAAAATAGCACTCGTAATGTATACAGTGAACAATGCGCACAAATGGTTAATTCTCAAGCCATCAAAACAATAATGACAAGATCTCAGACATCACTTTGCAATACTGCGAGAATGACCTTTACATGCAAACACGCATACACACAGAACACAAAGCATACATACTCACCAACTAGTCAAAACAAGAAACAGCAGTAAAAACGAGTCAGATTTGTTACCACTAGCATAATCAATTGAAACCCAAAATGTATAAATATGTATGATTGTATAAGAGATGATTAGTATTCACGAAATAAATGGCCTTTATCCACTTCGTTATTTAATGTGTTTTCCTAATTATAAGAATATATATATATATATATATATATATATATATATAAATATATATATATATATATATATAAATATATATATATACATCAATGAAGAAGTTTAACAGATTATAGCTGTAACATTTTACTAGGATTATTATAGTCAAGGTTGCGGTCTTGATATAAACACCTGACCCATTAATTACTTACATATGTCAGTACAAACTAAGAATTGTATAGTGTAGAAAAGGCAATTCATCCAGTAGACCGGTTTCGTCCTTATTGGGAACTTATCAAGTACTGGCCAGAATTTGCCGCGGACAGGATACGAACCTGGGCACGTCTGCTTCGGAATCTGGTGCTCTAATCACTGAGCTATCCTGCCACACACTACACTACACACAATTTTCAGTTATATACTAACTAATGTAACTTGGTTAGTCAATTTTCCTTTAGGTGGAGCTCATATGGCATCCATTTAGACCCAAAGTTCGAAAACTAACCGAACTTTCCAGATTCAACAGACATGATGCGCCCAGGTTCAGTATCCTGTCCACTGACAAATTCTGGCCAGTACTTGATGGAGTTCCCAATAAGGATGAAACCGGTCCTTACTGGATGAATTACTTTTCTACACTATACAATTCTTGGTTTATACTTGTATATGTAAGTAATTAATGGGTCAGGTGTTTATATCAAGACCGCAACCTTGACTATAATATTGTATACCACCCGCGCAACCAATGTTCGTTTAATTTTACTAGGATTTCATTTTGTTCTAATTTTGAAACTTCTCAAGAGTATCTAGGAATAATGTTTCCACATCAAAAAATTATATAAATTAAGTTAGATACTGATTAGTTACTTTCCAACTTCACGCAAACCCTGGTAATATCAATACAATTAGCAACGATAATAAATTCTTACTAGGCTTAGTGTTATATTGATTGAACATCTATACATACATTTAAACCACTACTTTACCAAACAAAACTTATTAAAACAAAATCATATGGGAAGACATATACCTGTCCATAAGGCATGCCGGTTGAATTTGATTCAACGGTCGATAACTCGATAGATGGATTGTGATTATTGTGTATTTGATCAAATTAATGTCGCATTTGCTTTTGCTGCTGCTGTTGTTGTATTTGGTGATGGCAATGGTTTTGATAGTGCAATTTAATATATACATAGATATGCATATGGTTTTCACACAGTTACTTAAACGAAAAATTAAATGTATGCAGGATATGAGTATAAATGTGTATTTGGTTGATATTTCATTCGATAGTGTAGGCTCCGTATTCGATCTTGTCGAAACACTTTGAACAGTTTTCCAAATCTCCTTCTCTATAACCTAATGCACACAGGATGAGAATAGGTAAACCGGGAATGTGAGGATTACTGCAATATGATTTAATTTTAAAAAAATTGTTGATGCTTCTACGCGTCAGGAAAAGTAATTAATAAATCTAGACATCACTTATAGGCGTGTATGTAAATCTATATGGTTTGCCCATACATATTCTATAAATGTCACATTGATGGGTATGGCACCATATTCCGAAACATAGGTGCCCAGGTTCGAGCCCTGTCGGCGGCAAATTCTGGCCAGTACGTGATGAACTCCAAATAAGAACGAAATCGATCTACTGGATGAATTGCCTTATCTACACTATACAATTTTTAGTTAATATTGGCAAAAGTGTGTACTTAATAGGTCGGGTATTTATATAAAAGTCTGAAGTGATTAAAATGACAGTAATATCAGATTTTTAAGCAAGTAATGCTGTGGTTCTAGAGAACCTGTGATTGCCAGTACGACTAACTAGAGCCCGACGGTCATCAAGTCGTAGTTCTCTGTCTACAGGACGTGGCTGAGAATATGCCTAAATTAAGTTATTTGAAACTAAGTTTGAAAGAAAGCGTTGGATTTACTTATTTTCATTTTTCTACCATTAATTCGAAAATCAAGATCAATTTTACAAAGAGTACAATTAATAGGGCAAAATTGAGAAAATGTTTTGCCACAACTAGTTCGCATTTTTTCATGTTATATCTTAATATTTTTAATTAATAATATATTGTTTTAAATAGTTTCCAAATCTTTACTTATTTTTAATTGTTCCATATTCTGAACCGGTAGATCACTGCTCATATCGAATTCTATTTAATTATTATTGTCGAAACTTCCAATAAAATATTTTAATGTTTATGCTTTTACAGAACAACAGAGCCAGATGTTTTCAAGACAGTGTGTATACAAATGGATAATTTTGCTTATTCAAAAACACCTTGTACAGAGAAGCCGTGCGTTTGATACGCTTCTCTTATTTGCCTGGCAATGGCCAATTCAGAAGAGAACATGCTTACACTTTCAGAAATATATTCCTGAATAATCGACAATTTCCCATATTATAAATACACTAATGTAATTAATATTAAAAATAATAAATTTTGTTATTTTCTTTTGTAATATTATATTACAGTGAATTTGTAAAAGAATTTCAATATTTATACCTTGTATGTTAATTCATTCAATTTCACGAGGTTTTAGTTTTGAAAAGAAAAATTTTCAATTTAGTGTAAAACATAGAAAGATGAAACCTTGTAAGACAGAAAAATTACCACACGATAAAGGTATTTTGAATTCAAATATAATAGTAGGGTTTGATCAGAAATTGTTAGTAGAAATTAAATTTTGTGCAAGATGCCTAATAATTTCATCTAGTAGATCGCATTACATCCTTATTGTGAACTTTTCAGAATTAACCAGAAATGTATAAGCTAATCTTCGGAAGGGTGATTCCTCTCCACTGAAGTTTATACGCAATGCATATGGTAAAATCAATATTAGGTGATGCAGAAAATCTTGCTTTTATACAACAAAAATATTACATCCTATATTCCATCGTTCAAAAATATAATATATATTTTCTAAATTGCTCATATGCTCTTCAGAAACGTATTATTATAGATATAAATAATTATTCATATAGAATCCTTATATAAACACATTTACATTTCCTAAGTAATGCTAATTATGTATGGATTTAGATATTTTTACAATATTTCAGAAACTGAGGTTTTTCTGCTAATTTAAAGGAAAGTGGCGTCCCCTATAGAATACCTCACAGGCGATTTCCTTAACAGCGAATCTGGATTTTAAACCCCTCCGCGTGACATCAATTCAGCCAAACACTTTGATGAATCTTGGTGAGCACCACCATCGATGGATGCCGGTGCTCCGTTAATGGAAAACATTTTGACGATGTTGAACATGAAGAAGAAAATAAACAGGACAGATATGCAGTCATTGACATTGATGTCATGTAAAAATGAGTTATTGAAACACTAATCAAAAACACTCGAATGCTTAGAGACAAAGTAAGCGAAGATTTGTATTATTAAATATGTCCTACATGTCATATAACGTTTTATTATATATATGACACCGTTTTTTGACAGTTGCATTTTTTGTTTACCGGTTATATTTCCGACAGTAAACTTTCCAGTTTGTAAAAAAGTGAATACGTACACTCTTCTTAAACGCTAAATTCATTTCTCCTCGCTGGATTCTACAAATTCGCTAATGTAATTGGTAAAGAGCGAATTTGTAGAATTCAGAATGAGGAATTGTAATTATCTTTTAAGAAGAGTGTACGTGTTCACATTTTTGCAACCTGGCATTAGCGAAATGCGTTCTTCGTTCTTTAAGAATTACATCAGCGAATTTGTAGAATTCAGCGTGTTCAATTTCCAGGCCTGTTTGAAATTATTAAATTTGCAATTAAAAAACGTGTTTATTTAAACACGTAGCCTATATCATTCTGTTTATAAATTGTAAATTACGTTGTTCTCCAAGTCAAACTTACACATGATTTCCTAATATTCTGTTTCAAATGTAGACAACAATGTTGTTTCCATTACTTTTGCAACATACTTTCATATAAATAGTTATTTTAGAAAGTAAGCAATGCTTTCTTTTTTCCACATTTTACAAGACATATAAACAATTAATGGTATCTCGATTTCTCAAATTGGCCAACTGTGTTCAAAGCACGGCAAAGAATTTTCTATTGATTCGCCTTAAGGTAGCAATAAACAATTCTAATTCGCATTCCTGTTCTTATTTCAATGTTTAATCCTATTCGTAATCTTGATCTTATTCTTAATGAGAATAGGCATGGTTTGAACTGTTTAGATGTTTTGTAAATTGATAAAAAAAGAAAGTATTCTTTACTTTATAAAATAATTATTTCAACGAAAATGTCTAACAAAAGTAAAGAAAACAGCATTGTTATCAATATTTGACATAGCATATTAATAAATTAGTAATAAATTTAACATAGGTAACGACGTAAGTAACAAGACATATACCATTTTATAATTGCAACTATTACAACGTCAAATAGGATTTGAAAGTTAATTAGCGGAAACGTAACAGGTACCAAACAATGCAGCTGGCATAAAATGGTTTCATAAAATAAAACTTTATATGAAGTATGTTTTCTGATGCAAATCTTCGCTTATTTGACCTACACGCATACGAATTTTCTCGATTGGTGTTTCAATATCAGACTTTATCAAAGAATATATGTCAATGATTGCATCTCTCTTCTGTTGATTTTCTTCTTTGTGCTCAAAACCGTCAACATATTCCTCTATTAACGGAGCAATGGCATCCATTCCTGATGATTAACACAGATTCCGAAAAATTTATTTTCTTAATTGATGCTTTCATCTGGAGAGGTTTGAAATACATCCTCTGCAACAGAGATCACCTGCAAGGCATTCTATAAGGGACATCACTTTCCCATAAATTAACAGAAAACGTAAAGTTTCCAAAATATTGCTCAACTACCTAAAAACCGAAATAATTAGCATTTGTTAAGATCAGGTACTAGATTTTTTAACGGTAATTTATCATGGTGTCGAGAAATTTAGCATTACTACATAACAATTAAGAATACCTCCTGATTCTGCGTGATTACTATGTTAAGGGAATGAAGCATGCGATTAAAAGTGGCACCAAAACTAAATGCACGTACGTGGAATCTCAGATCCAAGAGGTTTCGTATTTTATTCCACCTTTCATTAAAAATGCATAAGCCAAACTTCGAAAAGCTAATTTCTTTCCACTGAAGTTCATACACAATGCATATGGTAAAAACAATATTAGGTGATGCATCAAATCTTGCGTTTCTACAACAAAATATTACATCCTATATTCCATCATTCAAAAATATAATATATCTTTTCAGAAACGTATTAATATAAATATAAATAATTATTCATATAGAATATTTATATAAACACATTTATATTTGCTAAGTAATGCTAATTATGTATGGATTTAGGTATTTGTACAATATATCAGAAACTAAGCTTTTTCTGTTAATTTAAAAGAAAGTTACGTCCACTATAATATACTTCACAGGTGATCTCTTTAACAGCGAATCAGGATTTCAAATCCCTTCGCGTTACTTCAATTCAATCAAAAATTTTGATGATTCTTTGTTAGCATCACCATCGATGGCTGCCGGTGCTCCGTTAATGGAAAACAATTTGACGATGTTGAACATGAAGAAGAAAATAAGCAGGACAGATATGCAGTCATTGACATTGATGTCATGTAAAAATGAGTTATTGAAACACTAATCTAACACATTCGAGTGCTTATAGACAAAGTAAGCGAAGATTTGTATTATTAAACATGTCCTACACGTCATATAACGTTTTATTATATTAATTACACAGTTTTGTGACAGTTGCATTTTTTGTTTATTGGTCATATTTCCGACAGTTAATTTTCCAGATTGCAAAAAAGTGAATAGGTTTACTCTTCTTTAACGCTAATTTAACTTCCTCTCGGTGGATTCTACAAATTCGATAAAGTAATTCTTATAAAGAGAAGAACGTATTTCGCCAATGCCAGAACTATTTTGCGAGATCACCAATCAGAAACATATCGATCGGATGAAAATTATGAAAACGTGTGTCTTATTTCAATGAGAATCGGCCAGGAAGAAGAGAAGAGCATTACATATTTCGATTCCCAAATTAGAGAACGTAATAGCGACGACAGATATGAAGATAAATATGACTACTTTTGAAAGTATAATACGAATAACGATGTGCGCTTTATAAATGTTACATTTCCAACCGGCATGGAAGATAATCATGAAGAATCCTACGGTGTCTTACAAATTGGAGCAGTTTACACTAGTTAAAGTCACTAAAATAATGTTGCTGCACCACACATCAAACACAGAACCAAAGTTTGCTCCTTTTCAATGATAGCTGGACTAAATGTACAGCAGGGTGTTGCATAATGCGATTGCCAAGTTTGCATAGAATATAACTACGACAGATGGGCGACCGAATAAATCTCCTTTTGAATGTATAACAGTAACAACGATTTGCGTTTGCAAATGACGACTGCACTAATATTGCGTTCTAGTTAAAACTTGGAAAATTTGCGTTTTCTCTCATTTTGTATCAACCATTATTCATTAAATTTACAAGTAAATGTTTGTTTGATATTTTGGTAGTTTATTTTGTTAAAGTCTGGGCATAGCTTTTTAAATGTTGTTTGCGCAATGGGTTAAAAATAAATTAATTTCCCGTAGATGTCTGTCGTGCGAAAGGGATTCACTAATTGTTGTTTCGATCCACAAGCCGCCGTGTTCACTTGGCATTCCAGAAAACAAAGTATTATATTCATTGGTTATTCATATTAATACGGCCAGGCGGATATTTTACATAAGTTCCGATTCAGTTTAGCGGAATCATCTCAGGCTTCATTATAATTCACAGCATAATTTAAACGAACATAAATTTTAAATCAGGAAATTTTAATAATTCCTGGAAAAAACACTAAAAAATACCTCGTACAAATGTCAGTTTAATATATCAATACTTCAGAATTTCTAAAGAATTTAAATTATAGGTGAAGTTTTAATTTCACCCGCGGCTATGGTGCTGAGTGATAAATCCTCTGTATCAGCACGTTGACATTACACACATCCACAGCAAAGCGTTGTTATTCAATTTATACTCGTATCAACATTAAAAGCATCAATCTCGAAAGACCGATTATTGACTCTTGAGATCATATTCAAATTAATAGTACAGTCCTCCTCGTGCGTTTTAAATAAGTTGTGAATTATAACGTGGCCTGAGATGATTCCGGTAAACTGAATCGATACGTACGTTAAATATCTGTTTCGCCGTTATTAATATGAATTTAAAATAAATATATTACTTTTTTTCTAGAATATTGAGTGAACATTGCTGATTTAGCATCAAAACAACAATTAGTGAATCCTTCTCCCATGACATATATCTACGGGAAATTAATATATTTTACCCAATGCCCAACCAATATTCAAAAACTATGCACAGACTTTACCAAAATAAACTATCAAAATAAGAAACAAACATTTATTGGTAATTATAATGAATAATAGTTGAAACAAAATATCATTGTAAAGAAGCATATATTTTCACCGAATTCATACGTTGTTTCTGTGTCTGATCGGAGATCCAGCAACATAGATTTAGCTTATTAACTGGTGTAAACCGCTCCTATTTTTGAGACATCATAGGTTTCTTCATCATTCTCTTGCGTGCGGGTTGGAGAATCAACATTTATAAAACGCACATCGTTATTAGTGTTATACTTCCGAAAGTAGTCATATTTTTCCTCAAATCTATCGTGGTTAGTAAATTCTCTTTTATAAAATTCATTCTTTGTAGAATATAACTGCGACAGATGCGCGGCCGAATAAATCTCCTTTAGAATGTATAACAGTAACAACCATTTGCGTTTGTAAATGACGACTGCACTAACATTGCGTTCTAGTTAAAACCTCGTAAATTTGCGTTTTCTCTCATTTTGTATCAACTATTATTCATTATAATTACCAATAAATGTTTGATTCATATTTTGCTAGTTTATTTGTAAATATGCAGTGCGCAGAAATTAGAATCGAAAAAATCCGAAAGGAGAGTAGAACATACAAAACGAGACGCAAAGCGGATTGCCAGCGAAATATTTGCAGGACGTGGACAATATGCAACGAAATCAGCTGTGAATATATTTGGTATAATAAAAAAAGTTCAGCCTGTCAGTTGACAAAACTGCGTGTACCCAGTTGTTTGATGGAATGCTTTCTTGACGTGGTGGCGGAGAATACGGTTCAAAATGTGTTATTTGGGGCAGTCTTCTCGGTCGTCACATTTCAAGGGAGTTTCACATATCCGATTTAGTTATTTCACGACAAATGTGCACATCAGATTCTGATGCAGCCTCCTTGATTAAGATTTGTACAACTATGCACAATCGCACGAGCTAATCGTTCTTGGCTGGATACACAAATTTAACGTAGAGAGCCACTTTGTCCAGCTCTGATCTCCAAATTCAACGTTTGCATTAGTCCTTAAGACCTTAGGCAATTACAGTTGTATGCGCTGTTAAATATTCTGAGACCGGTGTCTACTTAAAAACTATTATCGCGTTGCATATCCACGCCGGCCCATGTAATGCGTAATCTCATTGCATCACGCTTTTATCTTGGCTATACTCCACTTTAGCCTTTTGAGTATACTACAGTTCTGTGCAAGTACGAACATATTCTTATTTATTTAGTAAATTACTTTGAAAACCGCCGCCAACTAGGTTTTTTTAAAAATAAAATCTTTGAAGTTAGTAATAATATAAATGATAGAATAGAAAATAATTTCTAGAATTCCGCTCTATTGAGGCACATAACCGCTTCATAAACACGAATACCGCATTGTCAGATTGCATTGAATAAGTAAACATCTGATTATGAATTGAGGTGCTAGCTGATGCGCGCTGTCAATGATTGCTTAAATTATTAGCTTTACATGCTAAACGATTTTGTTCCAACGTTACATATATTCGTCTAAGATTTATTTTGTAAAAAGATTTTAATAATCAAATCTAATTAAGAATGAAAACCAAGGGTTTACTTGTGTTATAATATTTTCATATTTTAATAGAAAATCATAATGATCGTAATTAATAGTACAGTCCTCATTGCGCATTTAAATTAACCTTTTAAATATAATTAGGCCGAGATGATTCCGATAAACTGAATCGGAACGTATGTGAAATATCTGTCGCGCCATATTTACATGAATTACGAATCAATAATTGAATCAGTTTCCCACGAAAAAAATCTACGGGAAATTAATTTATTTTTAACCCATTGCGCAAACAACATTTAAAAATCTATGCCCAGATTTTACCAAAATAAACTAGCAAAATATGAAACAAACATTTGTTGGTAATTATAATGAATAATAGTTGATACAAAATAAGAGAGGACGAAAATTTACGAAGTTTTAACTAGAACGCAATGTTAGTGCAGTCGTCATTTGCAAACGCAAATGGTTGTTACTGTTATACATTCGAAAGGAGATTTATTCGGCCGCGCATCTGTCGTAGTTATATTCTTTGCAAACTTGGCAATCGAAATATGCAACGCCGTCCTATACAGTTTATCCAATTATCATTGAATTCATACGTTATATCTGTTTCTGATGGGTGATCTACCAGCATAGTTCTGGCTTCTTTAGTTTGTGTAAACGGCTCCTATTTGTAAGACACCGTAGGATTCTGTATCATTCTCTTTTATGCGTGTTAGAGAATAAACTTTTATAAAACGCACATCGTTATTAAAGTTACACTTTCGAAAGCAGTCATATTTGTCCTCAAATCTGTGATGGTTAGTACGTTCTCTAAATTTGGAATCGAAGTATTTAATGCGCTCCTCTGCTTTCTGGCCAATTCTCGTTGAAATCGGGCACACTCTTTCATCAAATTCATCCATTTGATCTGTTTCTTATTGTTGATCTAGCAATATAGTTCTGGCATTGGCGAAATACGTTATTCACTCTATAATCATTACATTAGCGAATATGAAGAATTCAGCGAGTTAATAATCTAGTCTTGTTTGCAATTAAAAAAAAGTGTTTATTCGAACACATAGCCTACATGCAAATACTGTTTGCAGCGGAGAACTAGTGTATATGCAAGTATGTATTAGTTGTTTCGAACCTAGTAACAAATTAGTTCAGTTGGGACCAGAAGGATAAACCAAAGGCAGAATGACCGGAAAGTATAATCTCATGCACATTAGTTTCGTGCCTACTGGCGACTAATCTGTAGGAGACAGTATCACGCCCTTCAACCTTTAAATATTTGGGTGAGGAATGTGGGATTATAGGACGGTACAATCTTCTAGACGAATGTGTAAACCTATAGTAGTGAGGCCAACATCATATATACGACTTCAACGCTAATTCGCACTATATAGTATATGTACCGAGTCTGTAAAGGATAATAATACTATGACTATTGTGTTAGTAACCGATACCAACATCATAGTACCGAAAACGTTACATGATACTAACATGATGGATATCAATGTATGCTATAGTTCACCGAAATTGAGAATTAGAACTATTTCTGAACACCTGTTACTCTAGTAAATCCATACACTCTGGCCTTGATCGATTGTGCATGAGATTATACTTTCCGCTCATGCTGTCTTTGGTTTATCCTTCTCGTTACAACTGAATTAATTTGTTACTAGGTTCGCAACACCTAATAAATACTTGCATATACATTAGTTCTCCGCAACAAAAAGTATTTATGTGCGTGTATCGTCTGATTTCAAATTGTATCAGTTAAATTTTCGTTAATTTTTCCAGGATCACCCACATTTCACTCCAACACTGCAACTGCAGAATGAAGATCTAGACATAGTTGACAGGTTTACATATCTTGGGTGCTCTATCAATAACTTAGGCAAAATATAGTGGTTAAAGGGCGTAATACCGGCTCCTACTGATGACTCGCCAGTACGCACGAAACGAATGTGCATGAGATTATACATTCCGTTCATGCTGCCTTTGGTTTATCCTTCTGGTTACAACTGAGCTAATTTGTTACTAGGTTCGCAACACCTAATACATACTTGCACATATATTAGTTCTCCGCAACAAACTGTATTTAACTGTTATAAGATCTAGACATAGTTGGCAGGATTACCTATCTTCGGTGCTCTATCAATAACTTAGGCAATAGGTCTGACGAGGTGTGTATGATAATCGCGACCGCTAGTATAACTATCTCTAACCTTCGCCATTTATGTAGAAAAACGCATATTGCACTCTGCCTTAATTTTCCTGTTTACAAAGCATCTGTACGCGCTGTTTCACAATGCGTTAGTAAAACTTGGCTTCTTAGAGTTAATGATTTTAGACACTTACAGCCATTCGACCTTCTTTGTTTGAGAAATATAGCACATGTCGGTTACCAACAACGAATAACCAACGTTGACGAATATTTGGATCTGCCAAAAAGTGCTCCTCGTTAGGTAAAAAATAAGTCTACATCAACTTCGTTTGCTCGATCACGCTTTACGTATGTCCTCAATTCGATTGCCCATCACCAGATTGCCGTAAGAAACAAGGTGGGTAAAGATGTTGCCTAGACTACACTCGTAGGAAAGGCTGACCAAGAAAGCAAAAAGTAGAATACAATTTAAATATGCATGAAGTGTCCAACACGGTGGTGTACTGGCCAGAGTTCCAGACTGCAAAACAAATGTGCTACGTTTGAGTCCTGTTCATTTTTTTAAAAAAATTAGAGTACTTGGCGATTTCCAAATAAGGACAAAATCGATCAAGTAACGAATTTATTTCTGCCCTATACGATGCTTATATATATAATGCGATTGGTTTTTATATTATGCCTACCATCGTGAAATTAATCATTCTACACAATTTTTTTGAATTTTTCCCTCCTGTAGGAAATCGATTTATTTTTATAAATGTACTCTGCACTCAAATATAATTTTTTGAACATCAAAACGTGCAATCATTACATATGAAAAATTAAAATTATCAGTTTATCAATATGTTGCTGAAAATCATTAAAGTAGTTACAATTGGTAAGCCCCCATTCTTTGAGGGGAGCTACTCCAGGGCAGAAGTTCTGCACATTCAATTATCTATTAAGCGTAGCAAAAAACACCATCAGCAATACGAACTGACGGGCTTCGACCCGACACGATCATTATCAGAGCTTGACGAAAAACTGATTACGAAGGATCAAATCTGAATGCTTATATAAGGATGTATAAATGGTATTCATATGAATCTTGTAAACGACAAAGGATTTCTGAGCATATGTGTGAAGTCAAACATTGTGACATACATCTTGATGATGTATTTTTGTTCTGAGATAGACTTGTATATGTGAGAAACCACCTTTAAAAAATTTGGCCAGGATATGTTCAATTTAAAACTGAGCACGCAGTGGTTAGTACATAATGGGTCTTATTGCGTTAAATACTTTCATTATTTTGAATTTTTTCTCTTTAATTTTCATAATTTGCTTGTCTAGTCGTCAGATGTTTTAGTTCATATCTTAGTCAGGCTTCTTCTTCTACTGAATATGATTTATGTTTGTGCCCTGCCCCCACCCTATCTATTGAATTCACTCTGGTAACACAGCGTTCCAAACGTTAATATTAAAATAATTAGTTTGATGAAGGCAACGCGCAAAGTAAAATCTCTTGCCCGATGTACCATTTTTATGGATGTACACGTGTTTTAATTATATTTACCTGATATTTTTTAGTTATGCGTACACACACACACATGATCATGTGGGACACGCGCCTACTTAATGATAAGAACATAACTGTTGTTAAACAAGCCAAATCTAAGTATGACTTGAGTGGTTTGAGTGAAAATTCACGTGCATGGATCGTCAAATTGTATCACTTAAATGTTCGTAAATTTTATAGGATCACCCACCATTCACTCCAACGCTGCGACAGCAGAATGAAGATCTAGACATATGCAAGTATGTATTAGGTGTTGCGAACCTAGTAACAAATTAGTTCATTTGTGTGTGGGATAATACGACGGTACAATCTACTAGACGAATGTGTAAACCTGCAATAGTGAAGCTAACATCATATAGGTCTGACGAGGTGTGTATGATAATCGCGACAGCTAGAATAACTATCTTCGACCTTCTCCATTTATGTAGAAACGCGCATATTTCACTCTGCCTTAATGTTCCTGTTTACAATGCATCTGTACGCGCTGTTTCACTATGCGTTAGTAAAACTTGGCTTCTTAGAGTTAATGATTTTAGACACTTACAGCCATTCGATCCTCTTTGTTTGAGAAGTATAGCACATGTTGGTTACCAAAAACGAATAACCAACGTTGACATCCGTAGACGTATTTTCGGATCTGCCCAAAAGTGCTCCTCGTTAGATAAACAAATAAGGATCCATCAACTTCGTTTGCTCGGTCACGTTTTGCATATGTCCTCAATTCGATTGCCCAGTGAAGCTCTGTAAATTTGATTTCCACATATAGTAATTGCGGTTTGATCCTCGATAGTCAGTTTGCCGTGGTATTCTGATGATGATTATGGAAGGCAGAAACGCGTCAGTGCGTTGCGGCTGGCGGTTGTTTTGTTATGCTGTTCGACGACTGGTTAAATACAATGGGATTGGTGTTCACTTCAAGCTCGCAAACATGATTTAAAGCAAAGCTCTGTTTTCTCATCCAGCAAACAAGGTGGGTAACGTTTGACATGGCAGAAACAGTTGAAGTCACCTACATCCAAATTGGGTTGTATAGGACCCACTCGTCTGCCGGATGGGGTCCACGAGCGCGTCATAGATCTTGGTTAGAATTCCTTATGGTTATATGATAGAGAAATATTAGTCACTTTTGACTTTTGTATGGCTGGGAATGATGATTATGCTGATGATGATGACGATGATGATGATGATGATGATTAATCAACAAAATGATTTTTATTAAGGAATTGGATTGAGGCCATGGTAGCACGAACATTTAAAGAAATAAGGCTACAAAACAATCGGAATTCAGTGTTTGTTAGTCATTACACAGATCGGGTAATTTCATTTAAGCGCAATGTCGCAATTTTCTAATATTTTAAGTCATTTTATAAGATGATATTTTTATTTTCTCTGAATATAGTTTCATGCCGATTATAAATAACTTCGGTGATATTCATTTTGGCTATTCTAATCTACCTTTCTAATGCCCATTAATTGAGCACAGTCTGATTGTCGATCTGTCCTACCTTGGACCAGAATCAACCGCGACGCCTTATAAGAAGGTAAAAGACTTTACTTATGACTGTGGCGCGAATTCAGAATTTACTTTAAAATCTGTTGGTTAGTAAAATAGTGAGATAAAGGAATGGATAGATGGTCAATCAATGTAACTCTAAGAAATTATATTCGTTGCTAATCGTGTTTACAATACCAAGAGTTTCCTTAATTTAGGAATTTATTTTAAATATTTAACTTAATTTACCTAGTTTAATTATGTTGCAATATTCCTGGGTACTCTTCGTGAGTTTAAAAACTGGATCGAAATCAAAGCCTAATAAATATGTTTGAAAGATTTCGGAGTGCGAGCTTCAACTGTTCAATCTCCGGGATTTGCGTTCATCGGTTTTGGCTTTGCACTATCAGTTTCGCAATGATCAGATTGATCTCCAATCTCACCCAGCCGGAACAACGAAGAAACGGATGCGTACATGGAAATCGGGATCAATCGGATCTTTGCGAAACTGATAGTGCAAAGCGACAACCCGTGACCTCAAATCGCGGACATTTAACATTTTAAAAAGGTTGCAACTATGAACATTTTTATTGTTATATATATAGTTAGCGAAAGAGAGAGAGACATTTCGAAATACAAAAGAAGATGTGTACATATATTAGCTCTCCGCAACAAACTATATATAAATATAATATAAATTTATTAAATGATGTCATGATTAGCGCGAAATGTGATAACTGATATCGATCAAGGCCAGAGTGTATGGATCTGCTAAAATAACATGTGTTCAGAATTATTTATTTTCAATTTTGCTAAATTTTAACTTTTCCAGAAATCGCTTGTGTTGCTACCCTTTACAGACGTAGTGTATATTACATATTATATTATATTATATATTACATATAGTGTGTTGATTTTGAAGCGCATTGTCGAATGAGTTTATAGATATAGTTAACTTTATTACTGCTTAAATACACATTCATTTTGGAGATTGCACTTTCCACCTGACTCCCTTGATTATCATCACAGTGCAACTGCATATTGACAAGGGAGGATCTCCGCAAAGGGTTATGCAATGAATAGAATACCAGTTATAGTGCAACACGCGGCTCCGTGTTACAACCCAACGAAGGTCGATTTTTACAAACGCTGTGCTCTTTAAGGTCAAATATTCTAACTCTGTCCTTAAACAATATTTCTCTTAGCTGTGATTTTAGGAACAATCTCTTTTAGTCTCAAGCAGTTTTAATCGATATTACTTGAACTGCAATTTTATTTGTAATTAATAGTGTTTTTATAAAATAGACAGAACCGCGCGCGATCCGAGAGGATCACGCGGTGGACTATTGTGTCTCAGTGAACTTATTTCGTTTAGGTGGAGAATAAGGACTATCCGAACTTCAGAAAATAATGTATTAATATCATGAACTGAGATAGAATCGTTGCAAGCATTGAAATAAACGTCTGTGAGTTGTTTGTCATTTAAATTTTAAAAGGTTTCCATGGTCAATTTTAGTGATAACTTTCAATGTTAACTCCATGAACATCATCATGTATTCTTTGAGTTTTTGTCATAAAAGTCGTTAAACGGTTTACACAAAACATGTTCCTTTATAAACATAAATAATTTTACTAGACTCATATTATCATGTATCTTTTATCGTTTGACTACTCATTACAATCCAGACATTTGTGTAAGAATAACCATTTGTATGCAAAACATTTTTCTCTATAAACATAAATCATTTTAATTCTTGCCGTCTAGAAGACGGACAACTTAGTTTAACTGTGAATGGTCTTTAAGATATAATTTTATGTTAAAATCTGTTTTTTTATTGCCGACCAACACATGGTCAAATTGGACTATCTGTGAATTATATTTCTAATAGCAATATTGTGTAGAATATACGTATGACCCGATGTTTTTGCCTTCTTATATCAACCATCCGAAAAGAAGATCTGATTAGATGCACGGGTATTAATAATAAACACCATTGATATGTAGTAGGGGTACAAAATCACGAACTAGATAGCAATAGCGAAAATTACCCTACAATGGGATAACACTAACAGTATGGCATAAATTGGACTTGGCTATAAATGTTGGCTGATAAATTTCTCTTTGGTCACGAAAATAAAATTCGCACAGTTTTGTCGGCTGGAAATGCTTAATTGTGGTTTGAGTTCAGATATCCAATTTGAGAAATCACCAAATAAGGGACAATTACTGATACCATTAAAACAACGTAATTCCTCTCAGACAAGCATAAGGTTATTACCTGATCTGCGTTTTGACTAACGCAGCTTTCATTGTTCCAGTAATTTTCTTTTTGCAAAATATTTCGATCTACATTACCGTAGATCTTCATCAGTTGGATTTCACGAAAAAAAATGAAGCAACCAACTGATGAAAATCTACGGTAATGTACATTGAAATATTTTGCAAAAAGAAAATTACTGGAACAATGAAAGCTGCGTTAGTCAAAACGCAGATCAGGTAATTTCAATTAATCCAGGTGCGCACCAAAGAAATTCCTTCAGGCATAAGGTTATGTCTGATTAGGATATAGCCAAAACAGTGTTAACGCATGAAGAAGAAAATTCTGAAGTAAAAGGTCTCAGAAAAGGGCTAATAGCAAACAATGTGATATGTTTGATAGCAGACAAAGGAGGGGCGACGTTTTTGATGAGTCAATCTAATTACAATAATAAAATATATGAACAATTAGATAATGTAGATATATTCGCTAAAATGCGTAATGATACTACGAATAAGTTACAAGGATAAGTAAATTATTAATCAGCAACATGATTACCAAGTGTGAAATAGATAAAGGAAATTTAAAATCTCACATACAAAGAGATGCAGTTGCGCCAAGTATATATGATTTATTAAAAGTACATAAATGAGGTAACCTTTTGAGAATTATTGTAAATGTCCAAGACCTATAAGTAAATTTAACCGTAATTGGAAATAAGTGAAGCCAGATAAAACAAAATAGTATTGGATCCTCGTACTGCTATCTCAATCTAAACTAATTAAGTAAATACAAAAGCTTAATAATTTATCGTGAAATTTCTGCAACCGGATAATAACTGTAACTCACCTCTTCCATACCCGGTTTCCACTCAAAAATACATAATTTAGAAAAATAAGTGTAATTAATATGTCTGAGATGGACAAAGATGAATTGGCATTTATCACTATAGTTCCACTTTGATGAGTGATACATGTGCAGTCAATTATATGTAACTGATTACTACTCAGCCATAAACAAACGCCCACACAAAGATTGACGAGGCATACGCTTATCTAGTGAATTTTTATGTGCTCTTAGATCACTGTAATTTCACTTGGATGAGCTTAAGCGTGCAGTAACTGAGTACAGTCTCAGTTAAAAACAAGCATCAACACACACATGTATAAAACAAACATTATTTGCGCCGGAGCTAATAAAAATAATTTTTACTCAAGGTTGCAATCCTCATATTAACACCAGTCTAATTATGTACATTTCTTTGTCAGTATAAACAATGTACTGTATAGAGTAGAAAAGGCAATTCCTCCTGTGGACCGGTTTCGACCTTCTTTAGAATGCAACTATTCAGTAATTGCCGCGGACAGGGTTTCAACCTGGGCAGGTCTGATTCGGAATCTGAAGCTCCTAACTACTTCCCGGTGGGATGGCTTAGTGGTTAGAGCTTCCAGATTCACCTGTTGCAAGCATGTCTCTAGGTTTAAGCCCTCCGCCCAAGGCAAATGTTGAACTATTTCTTGATGAGGTTCCCAATAAGAACAGAAACCCAGTTTGCTGGATGAATTAAACAATAGTGAGTGCGCAGCGGCTGGTATGCAGTTCTTTAAATCACGTTTGCGAGCTTGAAGTAAAGACCAATCCCATTGTATTTTAAAAAAAAATAAAAGAAAAAATTAAAAAATAAAAGAAAATTTAGCATTATATATATATATATATATATAATCTACAGATAGGTACGAGGTACATATATAGATAGAATGATATATAAGCGGATTTATGTATATAGAGAGAAAGAAGAAAATGATAGATATACAGAGAAAATAGAAAGATGGATTGTTATATATATATATATATATATATATATATATATATATATATATATATATATATATATATAGATTTAAAGATAGATTGGTGAGCGGGTAGGTAGATGAGCAGGTAGATAGATATATATAAATATAGATATACATAGATAAAGATAGATGACGGTAATACTGCCTTGTTTTTGGACAGGTTAAATAAAAAATTATTTGTGTCTATTTAAAGCTAGAAAACTTTATTTAAATATGTGTTTTTATCAAACGCGTGATCAATGATGGTTTAATCGTATAACTTACATACATGATTTTCGCGACATCATAGAAATTGTGCTACCAATATTTCCCATGAGTACAATGTATGCAAGACTACTATCCAGAATTGCTTCCCATGTGCATGAATTCCGATTTGATCCTCGCTACTCAGTTTACTGTCGTACTCTGATGATTATCACGGCAGGCAGAAACGTGTGGCCGATGGAAGTATTGCCGTGTTGTTGGACTGATTAAATACAATGGAATTGGTGTTTATTTGAAGCTCGCAAACTTGATTTATAGTATTCTTTTCACCACCAGCGCAAGATGTATATATATATATATATATATATATATATATATATATATATATATATATATACAACGAAGAGGAGATTCGTTACGACAAATGTACAGTGGGATTGGATGAACGAATATACTAACGAATCCAGAACAATGGCTGTAGATACTGGTAGAAATAAGATTTATTAATAAATGTTATTCCATGGAGTACGTTGTTTTGTTCTTACTATATATATATATATATATATATATATATATATATATATATATATATATATAGTTGGTTTGATAGACAGTTGAAAAAATAAAATGAATTATTGATGAAATGATGTGTATATTTATTTTAGACTATTTTTCGTTAGAGCCGCGTATCATGTAATCCATAAGGTAATGAAGAAAATTCGTTTGTTTCTCGTTAGCCAGTTCACATGTGCTGTGGTGATAGTCTTGGAGTATCGAATGCGTCAGTGCGTGTGATAAATATTGGTTTTGCGATTAGTTATATTCAATTTGTTTGATAATAATTTCAAGCTGCCCAATTTTGATTTGAAGTATATTTGTAGCACAATTTCTGAAACGATACGATGTAGGCCTCATCTGAGGGGAAAATGGACAAACACATGACATCGGTATTTAACTTTATCTACATGTAGAGCACATTTTCTATCTATCTATCTACCGATCTATCTATATCTATATATCTATCTACCTATATTTCTAACTATTTATCTATCTATCCCTCTACATATCTATCTATCTATCTACATATCTAGCTATCTATATATGTATCTATCTATCTATCTATCTTTCTATATATATCTATCTATCTATGTATGTATCATTTAATCAATCAGTCAGTCAACCAATCAATCAGTTAATCAATCTAATATCTATCTATCTTTCTACATCGCTATCTATATCTAAGTATCTACCTATTTACACATCGACCTACCTATTCATATATTTATCCAACAATATATTTCTCTCTCTCTCTCTCTATCTATATATATATATATAAGGGAATCCAATCAATTTCGTACATCACTTCCGGTTCAAGATCAATGCCTGAACATGCTTCTTCTGTTTGCATATATCCGGCTGAAATTTGTTTATCCATAAAACTTCGTATATGGCTAGTTCCCTTTTGTTTATTCATTTATTAATTATTTAAAATGCTACGTCTGGAGAACATACGTGTAATGTTTCAACGATGTGTTGCGCAATTGCAGACGCGTATTCACCATTTGATTTAAAACGTGTTTAAGTTAAAATGAACTCTCATTCGAGTAATTAACCGTCAGGTCAATCAGCCTTCGTAAGTTGATCCATAACTTGCTCATGTATATTGGTAAATAATAAGTGATGTCCACATTAATGGCTATTTCTCTATGATTGTAAGTAACGACAAGGTTGTTCACTTAAATAACGATCAAAGTTTAACTGCATTAACTGTACGTGTTAATTCCGCTTCAACTATCTTTTGTGCTATTGGAGAAACTGCATTCTCCTTAAATGGGATATTCAGGTAGACTGTTTACTTTTCTGCTCCGCAATACGTCTGTTTCTTTTTAATTCCTCGTTTAATAATTGATTCAATTAACTTTTCATGATAGCCAACATGCCTTAAATGGTTTATTGCTTCATTAAATTCACTGTCTTTGAAATCTTCACTAACCACCCTGTCAATGCTTGAAAAGCAGCCAAAAAATGCATAAAACTGCTGTAATGTAAATATTTTGCAGACAAGATTGGTTTATGGTAAGTAGCTCCAATTAGTTTAGTATATATATATATATATATATATATATATATATATATATATATATATATATTCATTGTAACCTTCCTGTGTGCAAAACAAAGGGAAATTTTGTCAGGATATAAGAGTATTTCTTTCGTATGTTCTTCTCAAATATCTACTAAGAACATATCTTTATATATAAATTGCAAAGCCAAATAAGATAGAAATAGTGGAACATAGAGAGAGTTTGAAAAATAGAACCCAATCAAATTGGTGTTTAATAATATCCAGTTCAAGATCAAAGGAAGGGTACAATGAATTTATTAAAGCTCGTATTTCAAAAGAATATATATATATATATATATATATATATATATATATATATTATTATATATATTCTTTATAATGTCCATTCCTTTTTAATTTAACAGTATTATTAAAATTAGGAAAACACAAATAACAAAGTGGATAAAGACCATTTATTTCGTGAATACTAATCATCTCTTATAAAATCATACATATTTATACATTTTGGGTTTTCAATTGATTATGCTAGTGGTAACAAATCTGACTCGTTTTTACTTCTGTTTCTTGTTTTGGCTAGTTTGAAAGTGTGTATGCGTTTGTGTTTGTGTGTATGTGTGTTTGTATGTAAAGGTCATTCTCGCAGTATTGCAAAGTGATGTCTGAGATCTGGCCATTATTGTTTTGATAGCTTGAGAATTAACCATTTGTGCGCATTGTTCACTGTTACATATACAAGTGCTATTTTCCCAGTATAGTTGATCGTTTCACCTCGTTGCGCAAAATTTTCACGTGGTAACAACGCCAGTGTTGATTGCAGTGTTAAACCCTCACATTGTTTGGAGACTTCTGTCATCGTATGC
>JAQBSW010009235.1:0-29896 GCA_029291075.1 Eudiplozoon nipponicum | reverse complement strand
GTGTATATGAATATACATCTGATCTTAAATTCGGTGTACTTATACTTTAAGACCGTTTTAAAAACACATGCATTAAAAATATATATGTGTATTAACTACATAGATTCGATTATAGTAGCTAGCAGTTCCAAAGCCAAAATTTGAACGTTAAGTTTTTTGATCAGACAATTCTTCAAATATATCATGGCGGTTATTAATAGTTTACTTAAAGTACACCTTGTAGAACTCTGATATATTATTACTTGTTTGAAATCATGTATTGTTGGAAAAGGATAAATAAGTATGTACTTCATTTTTGTATTGTATATAAGATAAAAATATAAATTATATTGCAAAAGAAAGCAAATGCTAATCATTTACAAATTCAATTTCATTGTTATTGCACACCCATTAGTTTTAGCTATAAATTTGGCGTGAATTTTATAAGAAACAAGAACTTTTGTTGTAAATCATTTCAATTGTTCGCTTCCCACTTGCTTTTAGCTGATATATATTTGTTGAATCTAAATATATCTCCCATGATTTGTAATATAATAACTATATACACCGTCAGATTTTACTGCTAATTTGAGTTCTAGCGTATATTCCAGATTCAAAATAGATTCATTCTTCAATACGCAACTTATTTCTCAATTCATTTTAAGATATCATAGTATTTGCCCATAAAACTTTCTGCATACGGTTTGACTATATAATTGTTTCAAACACCCTGAGCTCTAATGGTGACTTTCGAAATATAAAGACACGAAAGTGAATGTAACCAAAGAAATTCTTGTCATGACTTGCGAATGTTTCATTCAAATTGATTTTTAATTCATCTGAAGCAGTCCATTTTCATTAATTAATCTGTTACTGTAACCCTCCCCGTCACTGGGTTGTAAATTGTTTGATTTAATGCCTCTGAAGATACATGCAAGCCGTTAAATTACGTGACGGTTTCGATTTTTTCATGTGAAACTGCGTGTTAAATACAATCTAAACGAGTCAACTTGAGATAAGTACTTATTTTCGCTGTCTTATTAACATATTAAAGTTTGGCCTAGGAATGTAAGAATACATCAATTTGTGTGACTAACGTATTTTTTGCTGCATGGAGTTAATGGTCAAAAAAAATCTGTTTGACGTTTATCTCAAATAAGTATAATTGATTTAAAGAAAATATTACTCTTAAGTTACAATGGGAAACACTGATTCAATTGCTGTAATTTAAATTTCACGGTTTATACTACAAATCTTTCGGAATATCTGTTTACTAATACAGCGGTAACTCAAGCAGCCTAACATCGAGTATTTTGAGATACGAGCTGGAGCTCGGACCATATTTATCGTTCAAGATTCGAGCCCAAATCCGAGATAAGAGCTGTCTTTCCGGAACGTCCAGCTAGTTGACGCGCAGGGTCAAGCATCATCCGAGAGAATCTTTCGCTCATTTGCACGTGTTACCCGATTGAATCGAAGTGTATCTTGTGTGCTGTACTCTTTTTTGCCAGATTTTTGCGGGATTACTCAAATTTTGTGTGTTACCATAGACTGAAGAAAGTGAGTGCTATGGATCAATGATGAGTAGGAAGAAGAGGGTGATGTCTATAGAACTAAAAAGCAAGAAATAATAGTAAAACATGAGCGTGATTGAATTCGCAAAGTTCTATGACCGTAGTACATCGACAATTTGTACGTTATTGAAGCAGAAGGATGCCATCGAGAGTGCTACATCAGCAAAAGCAGACACAATTCTTTCTTAATTAAGGACAAATATCCGCGAGGAAATGTAGAATCTTCTGCTCATGTGGGTGAAAGAGAAGGCGTTGGCAGGGGATACACTGACGGAGATGGTAATATGCGAGAAGGCACGCATTATTTATGCCGACTTAGAGAAGAAAGAACATCAACTTCTAAAGAGGCATCAGAAGAAGAGTTTAAAGCAATCCATGGCTGGTTTGATAATTTTAAGAAGAGAACTGGCATCCATTCAGTGGTAAGGCTTGGCAAAGCTGCGAATGCGGACGTGAAAGTAGCTGATACGCACATCCAAAAGTTTGCTGCATTTTTTGCGAGGGAAGGCGACATCCCGCAAAACATGTTCAACTGCGATGAAACGGGCCTATTTTGGAATTAAATACCACGGAGGACTTACATCACAGCAGAGGAGAGGATGACGTCAGGCCATAAACCCATTAAGGACCGTCTGACCCTTGTATTATGTGCAAATGCTAGCGGTGATTGTAAAGTGAAGCCACTGCTAGTTTATCATTCAGAAAATCCTCGAGCCTTCAAGACGCACAAGGTACTGAAAGATAAATTGCACGTTATGAGGCGCGCCAATGCTAGTGCATGGGTTACACGGCAGTTTATTAATGACTAGGTTAATCTCATATTTGGTCCTGCAGTGAAGACGTATATGCAAGAAAATAAACTCACGATGAAAGCATTGCTCATTCTTGATAATGCCCAGCCCACCCACCTTGTCTTGAAGATGATACCCTGGAGGAGTTTCAGATTATCGAAGTTCTCTAGCTCCCACCTAATACGACTTCAATCCTACAGCCGATGGATAAAGGGGTCATTTCCAACTTGAAAAAGTTGTAAACGAAGCACTTGTTTTGCCGCTGCTTTGAAGTGACTGAAAACAAAAATCTAACTCTTCGAAAGTTTTGGATTGATCACCACAACATCGTGATCTGTCTACGTATCAGTGACTTGGCATGGCAAGGATAACAAGACGAACATTGAACTCTGCATGGAAAACGTTTTAGCCTGATGCTGTTGCAGAAAGAGATTTTGAAGGGTTTGAACCCGAGATCGAGCAAGAAATGTTGTAGGAGATTGTATCTCTCGGAAAGTCGATAGGTCTGGGAGTAGATGAGGGTGACGTCAACAAACTCGTCGCAGAACATGAGGAGGAACTATCAACTGAGTTGAAGGATCTGGAGATGATGGAACACACGAAGGATTTGGAAGAGATTAGCGCGAGTGAGGAGGAGAAAGTGCCGGAGGAAGTGATTTCTACAGGTGAAATTAAAGACATGCTGGCAAGGTGGGAAAAGCTCTCAAATTTCATAGAAAAGAAACACCCATAAAAAGTGGCAACTGGTCGTGATTCAGCTCTTTTTAATGACACTTGTTTTTCACATTTTTTATGCATTTTGATAGGCAGTTAAAAGCAAAATTCTTTGGATACATTTTTAATGAAAACAGCTGCGAGTACATGTATAGAGAGTGCAGGCAAGAAGGCAAAAACAAGTGATAATTAAATTTACGTAAAAGATAAGCTTAGTTTAAGTTTAAAGTAAAGTGTATTGTTTTAATTTTTTTCTTTTATTTGAAAAAAGGAATGTGTAGTTGTAGTTTTAAAGCTACGAATATAGTTTCGAGTTCTAAAAAAGCGCCGTTTACGTACGGGTCTAGAGTGCCCTCATCCCTTCCCCCTCTCTCCTCCATGAAGTTCACCTTCGGTAGCCACACTCGTCTGTCTCCAAATTAAGACTATTATGCTAAATAACTCTTTTATCTCTTTATTTCATATTTGGTTATGTATTTTTTAGTTATAAATGCATTTAATATTATTTAAAAGCATATCTTTCTTCATAATTTACAATGGGTTGGGGATTTTTCATGGGTCCTGAACGGATTAAATCGAATTCAGTTATTTTATATGTGAAAAATTCGTCTGAGATACGAGCCGATTGACTTACGAGCTCGGTTCGGGAACGAATTAAACTTGTATTTCGAGGTACCACTGTACTAATATTTTTAGTACCGCAACAAATTTGCATTGTAGTTCTTGCATATTTTTTCAATTTTTCTAGCTTAAATTTTGCATTGAATTTCTATTATGATAAATTCTTACTGAGCTGCCTTAATGGATTTCAACTCCCGTCAATCTCACAATCTCATCATTAATACTACGAGAATAGACATTTTGTTTCAACGACATATAATTTTCAATAGTCATTTGTTTATAATGCACATACTTAATATTGTCGTCCAAATGCCAGAAATTTATATACAATATTTAACTTTTAGTGTTTGCAGGTATGATGATTCCAGACAGAACACGTAGATATCTGCTCGTGAATCAATAAACGAATTAAAAATCGACGATTTCACGATTTATCCGCATATTGGTCGTTTACGTGCAATTCTTTTGCATAACTTTAAAATGCTTTTTAAGTATCGGAAGTCAAATGTGGTTATAATATTAAAAGACTTACGTGGGAATCTATTTTTTATTTAGTAAAGATACTTGAAAATTCTTCTTAATGTCGAAATACGTTATCTTATAGTTCAAAATATTGCAGGACACTTGAACGACACAATCTCATCACCAACGTTTTTGGAATCTTTGCAAATGTTGATCGTTATTTTGACATCTATCAAAGATCGCAACTTATCTGCATTTATGTGCAAATTGCTCATTTATTTTTCTAAGGGCCAATAACTTCTAACTGTATTTTCAATCATGTAAAGTCAGAGTTAAATCAAAGTTTGTGCATGAGTAATTAAGAAAAAGAAAAGCGTTTTATATGTTTTTAGGCATAACAGTATGCTTAAGAAATATCCTATTGAGATAATAAGAGCATTTTACATTTTATTAGGGATTACCTAGCAATTAATCAAACGTAAAATGGAAACCGAAAGTGACAAATATGAAAACGTTCAATAACTTGCGTGCATCACTTCAGGTCGAAGCTCAGTGCTCAGACATGATTTTGCTGCTTGCATAATTCAGCTTGATGTATGTTATTCCATAGTGCTTCATGAATTTCTAACTCTTTTCTGTTATTACGTTTGAAAAGCACCTACAATGATGTATTTCGCATATAAAGACGCTGCGTCGTCATATTCTTTTGTAGGTAATTTTAAATTTCAAATACTTTCTGTTCAAACGACCAACATAAAATATTAGATAATTTAAGTGCCTACAAAAATACATAAAATTTTTGAAAGAAAAGCTTAAAGAACACATTAATGACCAAATTTTGAGCAAAAATCACTCTAATACAAGCAAACTTCAGTGTGTTCTTTCTATAGATAAGAGCAAATTTTATGCAAAATGCAGAAGAATCCAATATTTTCTATCTTCAGATAATTATTTAAATGGAATTCGTGCATGAATTGAGCATAAGCCGGTGGATTTTGTGTACGAGTGTGCTTTCTTCGCTTCTGGTTTTCAGTTTTACAAATTGTGCATTAAATCCGATATAATCCGTATTATTCTGATAATTTTATTAAATAATGCATCATGCATTTCATGCGATGGAAGATATGCCGTCCTCAAATTACTTTTATGAATGTGTTTTACATTCATGATTTTCTAACCAATTTAAATTTCAGTCTGCATTTCATCATAACTTTTATATTCTTAAATTCATTACGTTATAAGTAACAAATTTAAGAAAATTCAAAAGCTTTCTTTTAAAGTAGTTTGATTAAACATTGAGAAGAACTCTGCCAAGATGGATTTGTTAGCTAGTCTACAATTTAATTATTTAGTTGCTTTACAGTTAGTTATTTATCAAGCGTCAGTAATTTATAATAGAAGTAATGTCTTGTCTAATATCTCGATGAAGAAATGTAAAAATATGTAAATTTATTTTATTATGTACCAGAAACAAATTAGACATATGTATAAAAAATTGACAATGAACCCTTTTGTATTTATTGCATGGCAAATTATAACAAGTGGTTAATGAAATTTGGAAGTGCTATGTGAGCGTCAACTTAAGGAACTGAAGTGGAAGCGTGACAAATTTAATTAATTTGGAGACGTGTAATTTGCGAATGCAAGCAAAATAAAGATTATATTGACGTCAGCATGCAGACAATAATAAAATAATTCCTAAATTGTGGATAACTGGCTTGTATGGTGATTAAATTGATCAAAATAAATTAGCGAAATAAAAAATTCTTGTCTGTCGGATTTAAAACTTTGAGACAAAATTATAAAAGGGAAAAACTTAATTAAATTCATTTTTCGATTTCCATTGTATCCGACCAGTTGCAAAACAGAAAAATAACACTTATTCACATAAAATGATGCGTGTTTACCTTGAGTAGTTATTATCAGAGCACGACAGCAAATTGACAAACTATGATCAAACCGCAATGCATATACAGAGATGTGGCACTAACCACCAACAGACCCGCATGTGTTGTATTTGACTGGGATTGTCGAATTCGCGGTTTCTAATAAATCGCAAAACCACATTTTTTGAGGATTTCGTCACATATACATAAGTTCATCGTACCCTTCCTGTGTGCAAAAACAAAAAGAAATTTTATCAGATATAAGAAAATTTTCTTTCTCATGGTCTTCTCAAATATCTACTCATGGTTATATCTTTATATATAAATTGGAAAGCAAAACTAGATAGAAATATGTGAACAAAGAGAGTGTGAAAAATAAAAGCCAATCAAATTGCGTGCGTCACATCCAGTTCAAGCTCAATGCTTGTACGTGCTTCTTCTGCTTACATAAATCCGGCTGCAATTTGTTTATCCATAAGGCTTCGTATGTGGCTAGCTCCCTTTTGTTTTTGCATTTAGTAATTACTTTGAATGCTACGTCTGGAGAACATACGTGCGATGTTTCGATGATGTGTTGCGCAATAGCAGACGTGTATTCACCATTTGATTTAAAACAGGCGTTCAAGTTGCAATGTTCGATTCGAGTAATTAACCGTCTGGTCGATCGGCCTACGTAAGTTGATCGACAACTTGCGCATGTATATTGGTAAATAATATTTGATATCGACATTAACGGCTGTTTCTCTTTGATTGCTGGTAAAGGCAAGTGTGTTACCCTAAATAACACTCGTAGTTTGGCTGCATTAAATGTGCGTGTCAATGCTGCTTCAACTTTCTTTTGTGCCATTCGGGAAACTGCATCCCCCTTAAATGGGATGTTTAGGTAGACGGTTTTCTTTTCTGGCCCATAGTACGTCTGTTTCTGGTTAACTCCCCTTTTAATAATTGATTCAATTAATTGTCTGGGATAGCCATTAAACATTAAATCGTTAATTGCCATATTATATTCATTTTCTTTAGAATCTTGACTAACCAACCTGTCAATTCTTGAGAAGCAACCACGAAATGTTGATAATTTATATTGAAATGGCACAAAACTGCTGTAATGCAAATACTGTGCAGACCATGTTGGTTTATGGTAAATTGTTCTGTTTAATTTACCATTAGTTTCTTTCTTTAATAGTACATCTAGGAAAGGCAGACAGTCATCTTTCTCGTGCTCTGACGTAAACCGATATTCTTATGTGCTTTGTTGAAACTTTGAAGCAATGTTCGTGATTGCGACCTGTTCTTAAGTACAAGAAATATATCATCCACGTACCGTATATATTGAGCACATTTACTTATGTCACTCTTTAATGGTGTATTTTCTAGGTGCCCGAGAAAAATCTCAGCCAACACTGGAGATAAGGGGCTTCCCATTGCGACAACATCAGTCTGTTTGTAGATGATTCCATTTAAACGAAATCGTACTTCTTTCGTGCATAATAAGATAAGCTTGCGTAGAGTTTGACCTGGCACCGGCGATGGTAATATATCCTGTTCTATTGCTTTGACTATAATGTCAATGGTTTCATCAATTGGAACATTTGTAAACAAAGACGTAACATCAAAAGATACCATAATCTTGTTTTTAACATTTATATCTTGAATTTTGTTTACAAACTCAAACGAATCGGCAACCGAATGATTAGAAAGAAAATTTTCTTATATCTGATAAAATTTCTTTTGTTTTTGCACACAGGAAGGGTACAATGAATTTTATTAAAGCTCGCATTTCAAAAAGCTGTACATAAGTATTTCAGCTAAGTAATAATTGGTCCTGAGGTTGGCAATGTCAATTATTTGAGGGAAGTTTGCTACCAAGGATAAATAGCGATGACTTAAAATTTAACCAATAACAAAATAGCAAAACTACCTTCATTCGCATGTACTGACTGCTAACGAAATTAAATGATCCTCATAATATTTATTTTCTTTCGCGTATTTTATATCTGATAAGAGAGACCTGCTAGACATGCAAAAGTTGTTTTTTTATTTATTTGATCAATTTTGGAATATATTTTAGATACGTCCTAGTCAATATTGTAGTAGTAATATGTTTTCTTCATCAATATGGAATTTAATTTTTTTTTCTTTCGAGTAATTCGCTCAAATTATTTGGCCATGCATATTATTTCCGTATTGTAATTTATTATTAAACTATCGTTTATTTGTCTTCGGATTTTTTTACAAATAATGGCTATATGCCCTGTAACTACTTAATAACCGGGCGGATGCAGACTAACCTAATCGGCTTTATTTCCGTTATTATAAATATTTTGTCAGTTGACGATAGTACGTAGACATTAAAGTCATATATAACTGAAGCACCATTGAATGCGTACTATAGTCAAAATATTTGTTCTATGCATTTTATCGATTGACGTTTTCATAATGACTTCTTGTTTGGTGTCTGAATGCTGAAAACTGAGTAATCGACTAAGCCATTAAATAGTATGACATCGACCTATGTTAATAATGCCAACATTTTTACAATACAAACGAAAATACAATAATTTTTAATGCTTTGTACTATATGTAAAGATGACAAGTTCAGACGTTTAACATCGGCTGCATCCCAGAGGATACCAAATTCGTAAAATATAAGTTTTCGGGAAAATTCAAATTTTCAGAAATATTATTAGTAGTCTTAAATGTATGAAATTTAATTACATATGATGTAAGTATGCATTAGATGTTGCGAACCTAGTAACAAATTAGTTCAGTTGTGACCAGAAGGATAAACCAAAGGCAGCATGAACGGAAAGTACAATCTCATGCACACTAGTTCCGTGCTTACTGGTAACTCATCAGAAGGATCCTGTATTACACCCTAAAGCCACTAGATATTTGGGTGAGGAATGTGTGATAATAAGACGATAAAATCTTATATACGAATGTGTAAACCTGCAGTAGATTAGCTAACATCGTATAGTCTCGACAATGCGACTTCAACGCTAACTCACTCTATATAGTATATAACCGCTGTGGCATAGCAACATATGTATATGCTCTCTCTCTATATATATATATATATATATATATATATATGCTATATATATACCGAGTCTGTAAAGGATACTGGCATATGACTATTATGTTAGTAACCGATACCAACATTATAGTACCGCAAAGGTACATGGTACTAACACTATGGTTTTCAAGTCGGTACATACTACTAAATTGATGGATATCAATGTATGCAATAGTACACCGAAATTGAGAACTAAAACTATTTGTGAACACCTATTACTCCAGTAAATCCATACACTCTGGCTTTCATCGTTTTCAGTTATCACATTTCGCGGTAAGAATAAAATCATTAAATTCAATATATAACATTTAAATAATGTTTGTTGCGGAGAACTAGTATATATGCAAGTATGTATTAGGTGTTGCGAACCTAGTAACAAATTAGTTTAGTTGTGACCAGAAGGATAAACTAAAGGCTGCATGAACGGAAAGTATAATCTCATGCACATTCGTTTCGTGGAGCCGGTATTACGCCCTTTAACCACTATATATTTGGGTGAATAATGTAGGATAAAAGGACGGTAAAATCTCCTAGACGCATGTGTAAACCTGCCGTAGATTAGCTAACATCGTATAGTCTCGACAATGCGACTTCGACGCTAACTCATTCTATAATATATATATATATATATATATATATATATATATATATATATATATATATACCGAGTCTGTAAAGGATACTATCACTATGACTTTTATGTTAGTAAACCGATACCAACATAGTACCGCAAAAAGCTACATGGTACTAACACAATGGTTTTCAAGTGGGTAAATGCTACTAACTTGATGGATATCAATGTATGCTATAGTACACCGAAATTGAGAATTACAACTATTTGTGGACACCTGTTACTCCAGTAAATCCATATACTCTGGACTTGATCGACATCAGTTATCACAGTTCGCGGTAAGAATAAAATCATTAAATTCAATATATAACAGTTAAATACTGTTTGTTGAGGAGAACTAATATATATTCAAGTATGTATTAGGTATTTTGGTATCGGTTACGAACGCAATAGTGATATTGTTAGTATTCTTTACAAACTTGGAATATATATTATATAGAGTGAGTTAGCGTTAAAGTCGCATTGTAGAGACTATACGATGTTAGCTACTCTACTGCAGGTTTACAAATTCGTCTATGAGATTGTATCGTCTTTTTATCACACATTCCTCACAAAAATATATATTGGTTAGAGGGCGTAATACCGGCTCCTACTGATGAGTCGCCAGTAAGCACGAAACGAATTTGCACGAGATTATGCTTTCCGTTCGTGCTGTCTTTGGTTTATCATTCTGGTCACAACTGAAATAATTTGTTACTAGGTTCGCAACACTTAATACATACTTGCATATATGTCAGTTCTCCGCAACAAACAGTATTTAACTGTTATACATATGAAGTAATCAAAACATTTTTATGTATTTATATATTTTAAGCCATACTAAAAATTGTAATCTGAATTTCCCCGAGCAAGAAATAGTAAATAATATGGTAGGTTTAATATGAAAATTTTTGTGCAATATGCTATTTAAATACGCCATAAAATGTTTTTGCGGATTATATCGCTATATTAAACAATGTATATCCAAAAATTAAAAAATGTAATTAACATGATTAACTTTCCGCTTGATAATGTATTATTTTGTTAGTATATTGCATCGCTACTATGATGATTAGAAGTTTGTAAGAAATAATTTTAGCACTATCCACAATTTTAATAATAAAATATAATCGCTATTTAGACAATTCAAATTATAATAAACACAGTTACAAAGTTTTCACGCCACTGAACTCTAACTTATTAAGTTGTGCAACTATTTTTCATTTTAATTCACACGTAGTACCCACGTATTTTAACAAATTTCTAACGTTTAAACATATAAAAATGTATAAATTCTATTAAAGATGTTTAACTTATTTTTAGGATATTTTCTCATAACTTTACATAGAACATAATGATATGACTCTACTGCAGACAAAATCCAGTTAATAATCTTCCGTTTTAAGCAAGTAAATATTTTATTTCTTTTCCAAAACATTTCAAATGTTGCTGGCAATACAGAATGCAGAAAATTTGTCAAATTGCTCATACAATTGCTACAAATTTATAGATGAAAGTTTCCAATTTATCGAAGATTGAATCTTTTCTCATATTTTTGCTCCTAGCTAAGGCACAAATTTGAACGAAATGCAAAAAATACATATGAGAATATGTGAAACAATTATTTTGACGTATGTCAATTGTTTGGCGTTATTCACGTCAGATACAATTTATCAGCAAATTTCTGTTTAAAATATCCACGAAAATAAAAAAATTTAAAAATCAACTAACGAATCATAATACATTTCTTCAAATATCTCTATATAAAGAGGAAATTTAACGTGTTTGTTTAATAAATTCAAAACTACGTGAATCCCACATAATTAATATGACAAATGTTTAAAATATTAACGAAATTAAAAACACTGCAGATTCTCAATTAAAAAAAGGGACAATAAAATTACACTTTGAAATCATTATTCTGCAAGCGCCTATTATAACCACACAGTTTAGTGTAAAAAAGACACACGTGGTAATCGAAAAAATGCGTGTCTATTCGTTGCCTCGTCCTTCTGGAATTCTTTTAGATACAAGTAATGAAAAGCAGAGAATGGTAAAAATGAGTTTTATTAAAGTCTATCTACATCTGTGTAATTTGAAGCAAGATCGCAACACCCGGAACAATTATATTAAACGGTAGTACCAAGATTAATCCCAATTGATTATTTAGAATTCCATGTTTTGCTACATGTACATATTAAGATCATGCTTGAAAAAATGAAAAAAATTTAATCGGGCGTATAACCAAAGTGAACATGAAATGTAATTATTATAAATCTCGCAATGCATAATAATTAAATTTTTAAACAAATTCAGTTTTATCGAAGATAACTAATCAATAAATTAATTATTTTGCTGAGAAGTATAAATTTTTGTTGCAAATCACGAAGATCAGATAAATGAAATAGTCTATTAAATATTAAATGTCGATGAGAGCAACGTTAAATTTAAGCATATTTTACCGCGTTATATCACTACACTCAGTTTTTTGCAAATAGCAATTTTTTTATTTCTCGTAACTTTACGAGGTCAATTTTAAAACAAAATGTAAATGAATTCTCAAATATTATACTTTTTTTCAAATGAAAATGACATCCGAAAGTTTTCTCAAAATTCATTTGCAAATCATTAACTATTTTATTGGTGATGCCAATTATTCAAATCAATGTTTTGATCATGACATAGACACCTATCCTAGTATATTACTGCATTTATCAGTATAAACTAAGCAATGAATAATGAAGAAAAGCAGTTCCACCAAAGCGGCAAAAAGTAAATATTCCTGACTGCATAGAAATAGTGCATCCAACATTTTCCAGTCAAGTTTGTGTATATATATATATATATATATATATATATATATATATATATATATATATATATATATATATATATATATCAATTGATTATCCTCGATAGTCAGTTTGCGTCGTACTCTGATGATGATCATGGAATTTCGAAACGCGTAAGTGCCTGCAACCGACTATTGTTTTTATTTTGTTCGACGAATGGATAAATACAAAGAGATTTGTGATTACTTCAAGCCCGCAAACTTGATTTAAATAATTTTAACCAGTAGATTGTTTTTGACCGTATTGTCCAGAATTTGCCGCAGACAGGGCTCGAGCCTGGATTAGTTCTCTTCGGAAACTGGTGCTCTAACTACTAGGACAATCTGACATTCTGTCGCAGAAGAATTTAATTTTCTTAATGGTTATTTAAATAAAGGTTATTTCTCTGCATTTTTCTTAGAATTTGATTGTAAGCTTGTATGTCTGATTACACTTATTAATTTATGTTTTAGAATATTTACGGCTCTCCTATTTACTTCGCATGGAGATATGTACAACATGGGAAAACCGTATTATATGAGGTAGCATTGAAAATGTGTAATTTAGTTTTAATTGAAATTTTTTGTATAAGTTTGACAATATATAACTGCACTCTGATTGGTCGGCTTTTGTATAACAACACTTCATTAAGTGGTAAGTTTTACAAGTAATTCACTATTCAGTGAACGGTTGGGCTAGAAAAAAATTTCACTCTCACTTCCTGAGTCAAAACTATTACAACTGAGCCTTTCGCAATATAGGTACTTTCAGAGGCGTAGGCGGTGAATAATTGAATATGACCGCGTGGCACATCAACATTCGCCAAAAAGTGCATATCCTCATTTTGGATCATTTCTCGGAGATCGTAAAATCGGTCTCGTTTTATAATACAATACGTTAAATTTATCGTTTACCCAATATGTAGCGTGACTACATATGTGAGTGATACAAACTTACAGCTTTTATGGGTCACGTTAACATTGGAAAGAATATAAATACACTATTGTTCGTGGAGAACTACATCTTATTACTGCCATACTTAGCAAATTTGAGCAACTTTTTGTTGAATCTGAAATTAATTCAAGAAATGTTTGTTCATCAGGAATTTTTTCTACTAGCTATTTGGCCTTGTAATGTCATCTTCAAATTATGTACAGCCTATCTGCTTTATATTTCGGTCCTAGGTTATTCGGTTATTTTGTCAATTGATGCTAATATCTGTTCATTAACTTAAAATAATTTTTAACCCCCTCGCTTGGTCACATTTTTTTGTTTTGTTTACATGCCTAATGCTTATTTTTAGAATATTGCAAATAATGAAATTTATATTGTTACCAGGTTTCTTGCTTTTTAATGCGTAAGTGGCTGTAAATCTGGATATGTATACTCCTTAGCTGAATTTCATTGCAATACCTAGTGAGAGAAGAATCTTTTTATCTTCAATTTTCTGAAAAAAAGCCTACAGCAAAAATTTTCTTCATAATTAATGATTTACTCACTTTCAATTTAGGGAACAACACTTTTGCATCGTTAATTCTGTTAGATAAGTTTATTATAAAAATTCCATTAAATTGACGTAAATCATCCCGGCTACGAATTTGAATAAAAGTTTCGTAAATTATTTTGCAGACCATTTAGATCAAATAAAAATTATTTTTGTTAGACTTCTCTTTTGGATATTTCAATAACTCCCTTATTGATATTTGTAATCGCTTGATTCTTTTAATGGAGGTTGCCGTATTGATATTCACATTAATTTCATTTTATGATACCTGTCACCAAGCATAGGAAAATTTCTAATATTCGCAAAGACAGTCGTTTGTCTACGTAGAGTCGCCACTTAATGAGGCCAATCGCATCGTAGTTGTTACAGTCACACCAACTCTGTCTCACTTTGGCGTCGACATTTGCATAAGTCCAGTAATATAAAACTCCTCATTCTTATCGGGAAAACCCAGCAACATTCCAGAAGTCAAAATGACTGCTTGAAAAGTTCAGAAAATTGACCGAGCGATTAGCGGCTAGTATGATTCATAAATCACGTAATTGTTTTCATAGGAAATATAACTTATGCCCACAAAGGAGGTTGCCTTGAATTCAAGGGAATTTTTTTAATTTACGATAATGAAAATGCCATGGACTTTTAAAGAAAAAGGAAAAATTGTGCTCCCCTTTATTTTTGTACAATTAATCGCAGACAATGTCTATTTATTGAGCACTAGTCGCCTTATTTTTATTTTGTTTACTGTTTAGTCGTTCTAACAGTTTAGAGTAATTAATAACGTATATAATTTAAAATCTAACTATTTCAAAATTTGTATATGCTATATATGACAGATTATGCATTACTTAGTTATATTTTCATACAAATGGAAATAAAACAGATATAAATAACAATGTGATTGTCACGTGTTGACTGTATTTGGGCTACAATAGCAGCACAATACACCTGAAATATGCAAAAATGCACAGTATTTTAAGACAATTGAGAAGCTCCTCATTTAGGCGAGCATTAAAATCTAAGCGATTAAGATTCAGATTTTATTTCGATGAGTTATGCAGATTCTTATCTAATTTACTTTTAAATAATGCTATCTGACTTTCGGTGTTTTGTAGCTCTTATGCAAGGTATCGTAAAAGATGAAATTCATCCTAATAAAAATGGAAAGTTCGGTCGTTATTACCTCTTGTAATTTACTGGTTGTTATTAAATGATAACATTAAATTCTACCTAATTAAATTGTTTTTCATTGCTGTTTAACTATTGCACACACCAACATTCTTTGGTTATAATCTGCGCGGAATATTATATTAATCTATTTATTGATAATAATTCATGCAAACAGTGCAGATCTTCAGAACGATCAATCCGCATAAATTACCTCACATTTGTTAATTGCTTTCGTTTATGATCAAAAAAATTTGAAGAATTTAGTCGAACCACTTTGTTGTTAAAAAAATTAGATGTGTATAGATTTGTTTGAAAATAAACCTGTCAATTAACTTTCTAACTTTCTAACAACAATTGAAAGTTTAATATGCACCATTTATTTTCTCAATCGATTAAAGCAAATGTGTTAATTAATTTCACTGGGTGTTATTGAGGAGTAAAACTGTTTTCTAGTACAAACGCAATTCCTAAGTTAATTTTCGGCGTTCTTGTCTTTACCATCCTACATCTTTACATTAAAAGCTTCATGGTTTAAAATAAGACGCAGCGAACCACAAGTAATGAATAAATCAAAATAACACAAAAAGAAAACTGTAAATTTCCGGATACCTACATGGGCTATTATGATATTCGGATTCATTTACAGAAAACGTGAATTTATATCCGAATAAGTGGTTTTCACCCTAAGGTTAACAATTTTGTGTTCCACAGTGTTTCATCAAATATTTATTTTTTCCTTGCATTGCATTTGTAATCTATGTAACAGACATTGAACTAAAGATAATCTGCATGGTTGTTTCTAAATCTTCCCATTTAATACTACCTTTAGATTCCTTTCATCTGTTTTCTTGAATTTCCGGCTATATATATATATATATATATATATATATATATATATATATATATAATTTGTTCAGAATAAATTGAATAGAAAAGCGTTTCCGCAGTGTGACACAATTGATTCTTCTTTCCACATTTGAACTGTGCTACAACGTTTAATTTCTGATAAGAGACAAATGTAACCGGTAACCGTCATGCAAACTTCATATGACGTGTTAAATTAGTTTATGCTAGAATAAAAAAATATATTTGTTTTATCATTTTTTGTGTGATTTAAAAAAAACAAATATATTGACGAAATAATGGTTAAAATACTGCCATTTCTTATTGAACGAGAATTGCTGAAATTAAACAATATTTAAATTTAAATTCTATCAGTCTCCGGTTATCATTTATTCCTAGTCTCACATTTGCAATAAAGTTGGTGCAATGAAACGCCTCAAAAAGTTTAAATATGTACATATTTTGCTATTTATTTCAATTCTGCCTTCAAATCTAGAATTAAAATGTGGAGTAATTAGTCATTAGGATTTTGCGTTGCAAATAAACACATCTCTCAAATTATTATTATAATCAAGGTTGCGGTCTTGATATAAACACCTGACCCATTAATTACTTACATACGTCAGTATAAACTAAGAATTGTATAGTGTAGAAAAGGCAATTCATCCAGTAGACCGGTTTCGTCCTTATTGGGAACTCATCAAGTACTGGCCAGAATTTGCCGCGGACAGGATACGAAACCTGGGCACGTCTGCTTCGGAATCTGGCGCTCTAACCACTGAGCTATCCTGCCGCACACTACACCACACACAATTTTCAGTTATATACTAACTAATGTAACTTGGTTAGTCAATTTTTCCTTTAGGTGGAGCTCATATGGCATCCATTTAGACCCAAAGTTCCAACTAACCATGCCCAATCTGTCATTACTGAACAGACACCACATTACATGGGCAAATGGTATTGAAATGAATATTATATAATTAAACGAACATTGGTTGCGCGGGTGGGGATAACAATTATTATAATCAAGGTTGCGGTCTTGATATAAACACCTGACCCATTAATTACTTACATATGTCAGTAGGTCTAAATGGATGCCATATGAGCTCCACCTAAAGGAAAAATTGACTAACCAAGTTACATTAGTTAGTATACTAGCTTAGTGTGGTGTAGTGTGCGGCAGATTAACTCAGTGGTTAGGCACCAATTCGAAACAGACGATACCCAGGTTCGTATCTATCCGCAGCAAATTCTGGCCAGTACTTGATGAGTTCCCAATAGGCAAACGGTCTACTGGATGAATTACCTTTCTACCTATACAATTCTTAGTTTATACTGACATATATAAGTAATTAATGGGTCCAGATTTTATATCAAGACCGCAACCTTGATTATAATAATTGTTACCACCACCCGCGCAACCAATGTTCGTTTAATTATATAAATGTTCATTTCAATACCATTTCCCCATGTAATGTGGTGTCTGTTCAGTAATGACGGATTGGGCATGGTTAGTTGGAACTTTGGGTCTAAATGGATGCCATATGAGCTCCACCTAAAGGAAAAATTGACTAACCAAGTTACATTAGATAATATATAACTGAAAATTGTGTGTAGTTTAGTGTGCGGCAGTATAGCTCAGTGGTTAGAGCACCAGATTCCGAAGCAGACGTGCCCAGGTTCGTATCCTGTCCGCGGCAAATTCTGGCTAGTACTTGATGAGTTCCCAATAAGGACGAAACCGGTCTACTGGATGAATTGCCTTTTCTACACTATACAATTCTTAGTTTATACTGAGATATGTAAGTAAGTAATGGGTCAGGTGCTTATATCAAGACTGCAACCTTGATTATAATAATTGTTATCACCACCCGCGCAACCAATGTTCGTTTAATTATATAAATGTTCATTTCAATACCATCTCTCAAATGTTGTTGTAACAATCTTTCGAATTTCATAAACTACAAAAATCCATTTTTTTCGTTTCCAATTATTTTATATCGGTTTTCATTATAAAATAGCATTCAAATTCTTTTGTGTTTAATGTTTCTTTTGTCTTAAAGTCACAGGAAAATTGAAATTTGTCAACATAGCCACTTTATATTCCTCAAAATATGCGTAATCTCACTCATATCATTACTTCCATTGATAAATCTATCTAGACCGCATGTTTATTATTATTATTATTCTTCTTCTTCTTATTATTATTATTATTATTATTATTATTATTATTATTATTATTATTATTATTATTATTATTATTATTATTATTAATATTATTATTGTGTGTATTATTATTATTATTAGTAGTAGTAGTAATTAGGTAGTAGTAGTAGTAGTATTAGTAGTAGTAGTAGTAGTAGTAGTAGTGGTAGTATTAGTAGTAGTAGTATTAGTATAGCTCACTTTTACATTTATCTATAATTCACGAAACAATTGTAAACCATCTTTCTCCAAAAATTAACCGAAATATGTACGTGATGAGGTTGATTTTTTTTTGTGGTCATCGCTAGTATGTGAACGGTCTTAACCCCACTTAACGCATATATTTAGCAACGCAACGCATGGGTTCATTCTTCTTCTTTTGTGTATTTAACACAATTTTCAGTATAAAAGTCATTGTTAATTATGTTCTTAATTCTAGATTTATTATAGTCTACATTTTCGTAAATTAGAACGTTTACCTAGAACAGTTATATTTTGTTTGTTATGAGGTTTTCACCTTACACAAACAGAAATTAATTTAAATCGTGCTAGTTCGTTGAATTTGGGCACCAGAAATTTGTAATTAAAACTCATTGTGAAAATTGCTTTTTTAATCCACGGTTATTCTAAGGTCAATAGATGTGCATAAACAAACTATCGTTAAATATTTAATTTATCGTGAATCACAGTAGTATTTTTATTGTGGTTAATCAGGTTTCTGGTGGATCACAAAGAGTAGCATAAAGATGTGTGGCATCATTATTTTCTATGATTTTTCGCACAAACATTTCCGACATTCGTTAAGTAAATAACAGTTTTAATTACCCTTACTTTAGTCTTTCCATAATGAGCTCATCTAATTACATTTTAATTTGTCAGATATACAGAACAAAAGTTCCAGAAAATATCATTATACCCATTTTAAAAAGTAAATTAAGTTTGGATCTTTATATTTGTCATGCATTCTTTTTTTTATAAAATGTTTGAAACCAACTTAATTTAACTCTTCTAGAAGAGTACCTCATTTCTGATAACTGATAGAAACAGCGAACGTCTTTAATTATATTAAAGAATTGAATTATGTATAGTATTAAATCGGCAACACAAATTATTTTTTTTATTTTCGAATTTTTAAATTAAATATAAATAAAATTACTAATTATCCTGGATCATGAAACATTTTCTATGTTTTTTTGAGTAAAATGAGAATTCGATGGTGGAAAGTATCACTTGTTATTTCAAAGACAACATCTAATCGATTTCCCAAAACACTTCTCGTTTTACCGGAAATTTATCCAGTTTAGCAAAATGTTTTTTTTATTAGAACTAGTCCTGAAATTTATGCCGATTCACATCGATATATTTATTTGGCTACATGAAATCTAAAGTTAATTTTTAGCTACGAAATATTTATATATTCTTCAATTTTGTCATTTTGTTATAAAAATTTCAATTTCAAAATTCCGATTTTGAATTAAATTTTCTTGTTTAGTCAGCCGCAATATAATTATATGCAACATTAATTCTCGTGAATATTAAATCCCCAAACTCTCCTTTTTTATATAATTTAGTATTTTCTTATAAAAGGTATACTACATTACTTTTCCTGGGTTGCAGATATTCCTTCAGGAGTTTAGTAATGACCCAGAAAAGATCAAGAAGTAAAAGTTAAATTATTATTGTCTAATATATATTTTAAAAATATTACATTTTATCAATTATTGCACCTTTTAGTCTCATAACTGTCTGTCGAATAACATGAATTTTCAAAGTTCTGCCCAAAGTTGACCGAAGATATTGTTATCATCCGTGCGTTCTATGTGTGTGCTGCACAGTCACTTCGAAGCTTCTTTCTTTTTTAAAGTTCTCAGGGTTTCGCCAATCTATTGGTCTTCATATTAGGCCATTCTAAAATAATACTATTTTATTTGTCTTTACAGTGATCACTAAGAACTTAGAACAGGAGAAGCTAACGACATTAGAGCAAATTTAGGCTAATTCTATATCTGTTATTAGGATAAACACATATAAGTTAAAGACGCATCTATCTAACATATACGTGTAAGTTCATGAACATGCCAATTTAAAACGCTATTTTGTTTTTGTTGTAAACTATGAAATTATATCTTCAAGCACAATATACGAATCAATTTTATATCTGACAGCCGAGTTAAATCGTAAAGCATTTACTATCATGGTAAAATATAGCTTGTTTAAAAAATATTTGTTCAATTTTTTATCCCCTCCTCATCAATCTTCTTCATGTTACATGTGCAAATAAGCATACGTTCACAATATTTATCAGTAATTCATGTGGTCTTCACATGTGCAAGGAAAAAACTACGTCAATCTTAGGTTTTCTATTATCACAAAATTGGTTGTCAAATCGTCACTAATATTTTTGTTCAGTTAAAGGGCATTTTACTTTGAAGTAAAATTGTAATTTCATTATACTCTTAGATTGCTACTGCTTATTAATAAGAATTAGAAAATAATAAATCATCTTCCTTCCAAAAATTCTTTTTTAAACAAATTTTAACAAAATTCACAAAAACAAATATATTCGCTGCGTATCTTTAATTTGCATTAGCATAACAAAAAATGTTAGCCGATGCAAAATTAAACGAAATACTTATGGAAGTTATTGTAGTAGGCCACGCATCGGACAATATATTGAAATTGCACTGTCTACCTCCAAGTAGCTGTTCTACGGTTAACACGAGATGTCGAATGTTTTATTATTAAAATGGATCTCTAAACTAGTTTTAACCGCACGTCATTGATTGGTTAATATTGTCTGAGAACATTTGAATTATTTTTGCAAAACCAGTGAAATGAGGGATGAAATTAAAACTTTAAATAAGAGAATGACATAATTGTCAATATTATATCAGTTTGTGCTCTGCTTGATGAATTGCCCTGTCAACACTATAAAATACTTAGTGTATACTGAAAAATGTATGTTCATGATGGGGCAGGTGTTTATATCAAGATCGCAACCTTGATTTAATTAATTGTATTCACCGCCCGCGCAACATATTTTCGTGTAAATCGAAAACCAATCTATTTGCACAATATTGTTAAACGAAATAGAAGACAGATATTTCATTAAAACAGCTAATTATTTTAATGTATGCCTGAACGTGTCAAGTTGAAACTGAAATTTTAAAAACATATTGACTATTAAAATTAATGTTCGTCTTCGAACGTTCGTTAAATAATCCTTTTATTTAGCATAGTATCGAAGAAAACATTTCTCAAGTGTATCCAATAACTTCTATATCAAATTACCGGGTACAATTTATAATTTTTTTTTGTTAAAGAATATTTGATGGTAGAATTGAAATGCGAATTAGATACCAAAACATGAAATATTATGGTCTGAAGTAAAATTTCTCTTGTTAGCATACTACTGATATAAAATTTGCAACTAATAACTCAAATATGCACTCACATAAGCTACTATATTAAGTATCAGCATTACGTTTAATGCAAATATTTTGTAGCGTACCTTTCAAATATGATGAGTCTTGGAGAGAATAAATGATCTTTAGTACATTTAAATTGAAACCTGGTAATATTCTTATTTCGTTTTTTAACGCGTGTAAAATTTAATATTACGTCATTTTTCGACCGAAACGTTTAAAAATTAATGGTAGATTTGTTTTATAAGAATTCATTAAGCAATATGAATGAAACCACAATTTTCAAAATGTCATTATTTTTACAATTTGATTCAGACGGGATACTGTGAACTCAATCATCACTCTATAGCATCATGTATCAAATTTATGCGTTCAAAAGTCAAAATCTTAAATTTTCACTCAAAGACAAAAGGCTACATCGCATTAAATCTATGTTAATTCTTTTAAATTTGGTATCAAAAATTGACAAGAAAGCCTTAAATAATAGGCAAATTTAACCTAAATGTCTAATAGTTTAATTTGTCAATATTAAGGGCAAATCATGACAATATTAATAAGTCTACCAATTTGTTTATATTTTTTCAACGGAAATGATCATTACTTTAACAAACAAAACTAATAATATGCTCTGAAATAAAATAAACGTTGGAATAAAATTATAAGGATCGCAAAATAGAATAATGTTAATGACAATATATAGTGAATAAAAAATATCGCATCTTCAGATTGTATGTTATCATAGTTCAGCTTACGATGGAGTGCACAAATTCTGCCACGCAGTAATATAAATTCGACAAATTCTTGTAATTTTATATTTTGCTTATTGCGGATAAAAATGATATGTAATTAACTTAAGAATATAACATAATTTTGACCAAATTTTTAAAGATAATATCTGGAATTAAGCCAAAATATACTCTCCTGTGCTGAAAAACACATACCTGCTCGCACAGAAACCGTTGTGTATTATCATAGAAGGACAACAAAGGCTTTGCCCAATCGTGTGTTTCTGACCGTAAGTCATACTTTTACCTGAAGATATTTCCGACTTGTGCGGTAAAATCCACTGGTTTAGTTATTCACTGTTACCTATTTCAATACAAATGTCACTAGTTATTAATATAGAATGATTTATTTTTTACCCTAGGAAAAGTACTTCCAAAAGCTAAGCATTTTTATTTATTTCATAGGAATCCTTCGAAAAATAAGAAGAACTCTTGCAGTGAGACATAAATTATATGAAGAGCATTTTATTAAAATTCCGAATAAAATCAACATAAAAAGATACGCTGGTGTCATTCTGCTAGAGAATATACTTTTGACAAGCGCCCGGCCTCCTTTTCGAAAAAAAATGATTAGTTAATTTAAAGTGTTACATGATATTACATTAATTTGCTTCCAAATAAAATAATTAACTACCATAAAATAATTTTCGCTTTGAAATCGTACAATAAATTGCTTCTTGAGGTTTCTGCCAAAATAAAAAATATTGTTCCAATAATACGTTAACGTTGTGTCAAATATTAGCGTTTCTGGTATATTAATAATTATTGATTTTAAGAAATAATAGATAAATTATACAATCCAAATTTTTTGATCAAGTGACTGGTGATAACAATTCTCTCTAGATATCCTCGCTAGTCAGTTTGGCGTTCAATACCGGGAATATTCGCAAAACGAATTTCGTCAGCATATGCGACGGACAAAAGTTTTTGCTATGTTGTGCCGATAGTTTGATACTATGTGTTTGGTAGCCCTATCAGACCTAACAAAATTATTTAAATAAAACAGCTTCATGTATAAAATAATTTTTATATAGATATTGGCGTTAACATTGTCATTGTCTCTCTAAAGCAAATGATTTTGTATATGCAAAAAATAAAAAAGCAGATAGCTTTTGAATACATATTTTTTGTTGTGAAATGTATATAGATAATAATGTGTTTATATTTGCCATTCATAGTAATTAACTTAAATGCAATGGGATTGGTGTTTACTTCAAGCTAGGATACTTTATTTTATGAATTCATGGCAATTATCTCTAAAATACAAAATAAAACAAGTATGTTTAACCTAAATAAATAAATTCTTGGTCCTCGGTAGAAATAAGTTGATGTTACATGAAATATAATTTGTCGCTTTTTATTTAGCTAAGAATTTGAGCATGGATATGATAAATTTACATTATTTATGTTATAGAATAAAGCAGCCCAACTCATTTAATTTCTTTTTTATTTCGTTTGCAATAACTAAATTTCGTAGGTGTGGATATTTTTGTTCAACATTTTGGCTTTATTTAAGCAATAGAATGGCAGTGATATAATTAAAAACAGCATAGTTAATCGTTAGACAGTGAATACGCTGTAGGATTCGATAATAATATTTAGTAAAAATAAGGACAACGAGGTGTAATTTTGTTAAGGAAATGTTGTTAGCTAAAAACATTTTTAAAGTTTTTAGCACAAAATAACAGCAAATATGTCGTTGTTTTGGTCGTGTTCCCTTTATGTTTTTAAATATCGTTAGACGCAACAGGGAGCAATTTCGACCTTTACAAATTTGGTTACATAGCCTATATATTAAATTTACACGCGTCGTCTAATTAATATTATGCTTCAGTTCAGTTAGCACAGATTTATTTTTGTTTTTTTTTCAATAAAATGATAGATTTGCTCTGGGAGTCCGATTGTTTAAAATGCAATTAAAATGCATTTTTGAAATTTTAATGAAACATTTAATGATTATTAATTAAGCCCAATCTTCTTTTTTCTCATAAAACAAGTAGGATGGTCACTTTAATAATAATCTTAAAATGTCATTAATTTTCAATAGGAAAGGATACAGACTAATATGTTCATGCTCTTTTTGGAAAAATTTAAACTTTTTACCATTTAAAAGGATTATTTTTTGTCAACGCACATATCATTTTCCACATGCTATTAAAAATTTACATAGGTTTTATTTCTGAATTTATCGGATATATATGCAAAAATTTTTTAATACAGTAATCTATTTATAAATCTAATACCAATGATTAATTTACGAAAAGTCATTATTTGAAATGAAGGCCAATCAATTTCAAATATGTTAAAAAAACGGAACGAAACAATAACTGGTGTCTTGACGAAATGCTATAGTGACTGCATAGCTGTTGTCATTAAAGTAAAAAATATAATGGGTATACATTAACAAGGCATTAAATCTACTACGACAAAGCTGTCTCAATTTCCCAAAAGGGAAAACTGACACTAAAATTATCCTACAAAATAATGAAAATATGTGCTGACAAAATTCGACACCAAGGGCCGACGATGCCCTAGAAGCCATTATAAGAATACGGTTATACCGAAATGAAACATGAAACAAGGAAGTCCTAACCGCGAGATGTTCCAATATGTAGCTTATCCGGATAAAATCTTCCGAAACAATTAACCGAAGGGTTTAAAACTGAAATCTCGGAGTCTAATGCTCAAATGTAAAAGATAATCTGCCTGCAATTGAACAGCCCAACATTGTTAACGTCACAAATGCAGTAGCTGTTCAGTGCGTTATGTAAACCGGACTAGTCGATTACTAAAGAATCGATTTCTAAAGCGTTTTCGCATTATCTGAACACATCACTTATAGAAAACATACTCCAAATCAATTTAACAATAATTGATTGCGCGGGTGGTGATAACAATGCTTTAAATCAAGTTTGCGAGCTTGAAGTAAAAACCAACCCCATTGTATTTAACCAGTCTACGAACAACATAACAAAACTACCGCCAGCTGCAACACACTGACGCGTTTCGACCTTCCATGATCATCATCAGAGTACGACGGCAAACTGACTATCGGTAATTTGATTTCCTTATATATTCAATGCGGTTTGATCCTCGATAGTCAGTTTGCCGTCGTACTCTGATGATGATCATGGAAGGTCGAAACGCGTCAGTGCGTTGCAGCTGGCGGTAGTTTTGTTATGTTTTTCGTAGACTGGTTAAATACAATGGGGTTGGTTTTTACTTCAAGCTCGCAAACTTGATTTAAAGCATACTCCAAATCAAACGGATTTATAAGCATTTTCCAAAGCGAAATCAAACATAATTTTGAATATAGGATTCGGTGATATTCAAGCCTTATTTTTCATTATGTGCGTTCTGCGATGACTGTTTGTGTTTTTATAATTTATGTAATTAATTCAATTTAGTCCTACCTGCTTTTTAAAATTAAAAATTGCAAGAACTAGGTATTACAATAGCAAAGAGGTCCGGCGACTAGAAAAAGTGTTTTATTAAACTTTGTTGCAAACACCAACATTTGGATAAATTTATTGCTCATTTCATGATTTATTTCTCAATTCAATTTACCAAGAACTTGTTTACTGCCTATTTGATTGTTTGATTAATGATTTGTCTAATATTGAGTGCAGTCGTTCTGGCTAATTACACTTTGACTCCTTAATGTGTGCGTGTGCTAGTCTTGGTGGGAATTTGAATGATTTTTATTGCAAAACAGTGTTTCTTTCGATGACGTTATTCTTTAATGGTAGATTTTGCGTTATCCCAGATTTCGCATTTTCATAATGCATTCACAAACTTTTTTCAGTGTACGCTTTCTGTTTGTCTAAATTGTTCCTGAATTGTTTCGATGTAGCTTCTGCTATCAAAAAGGATATTTAGAGTGCAGAAATTATTGCAATTTTTTTCCGATAATTTCGATTTTTTATATTTACAACAATTATATTGTGTGTATAGCTTAGTCAGATTATTAGATTTTACCTGTAAGATTAAACCGGTGATCTAATAATTTCAAAGTTTGGCTGAAGATTTTTAAAGTGTTGCTGGTTTTTATTCAACGATTCTAGCTCGATAAAACTTAATATTGTTGGACGTCGCATCCTCCTTTCGGATACATGATTTTAATTTATCATTTAAAATACTTTTCTTTAGTTTAGTATAGATAATGCAATAAATTAAGATATATATATATATATATATATATATATATGTATATATATAATTAAGGTTATGTAAGCCAGAATTGAACATCATAGTCTAACGAAATCATTTTTCATATAGTAAAGAAACTGGGCCCTTACGATTGGTGAACCTAAATTAAATATCGTTTGATGCCACACTTTTTATTAAATGCATTACTACTTCAGGTTGCCCCGTGGGTATCGCGTTCATCCACAACTTTTAACTAGAAAAACTCATACGATTATTAAAATTTAGGCATCTTAGGAGGGTTTATTAAAATCAAATGATACAATAGGATTCCATTTTATATACTTGTTTAATGACTACATATTTTATATCACTAAAATAATTCTTTTGTGTGCTTATAGACTGAAAATACAGCAGCAAAATTATCTTAGACATTGCTGTGTAATCTGTGTTTTCTTTATATTTATAACAAGTTTAAATTATAGTTGTCCTATTTATTACAAACAACTTTTTCTTAAGTGACTTAATTTAAAAATTTAATTGAAGCTTTTAACGTAATTAACTGAATGAATGCATAGTATATTTACCTAAATGTCCCTCAGATGAAGCTTTGCATTGCCATCGTAGGTGGTAAAGAATTTTTAAAATATCTTTATCGTTATATTGTTAACTACCTACGCAGCATTAAAAAGGTTTAATCTCATTATTATTGAAATAGCCAAGTTTTCCGAATTACTTCCGCCGTAGAATCAACCCAAACGAAGCTCAGCTGTCAAATACAATGAAATTCACTTTCACTATGCAGCCTTAAAGTGGATAAAATTTACCGTCATTTTAAGAAGAAATATAAAATCTGATGCATTCGCGAACACAATGACAGAGCATAGGTTTATAAATCAATATGTTCACAGAAAAAAACCGTTTTTTTGTAATTTTGATATTTTTTGCAGTTGCAATTATTACATTTAAGTTTTCAAATAGGTTTATATATATAAATATATATATATATATATATATATATATATATGCAATACATCAAATAACTGGTTAAGGTTTTAATTATGTACCAATAATTTTATTTAATGAATTGCTGATACCACGGCCCAAACTGTGGCACATTTGTTCTGGAGACTAGCAGCGCATTCTCACGCCAATCTATTTGCGCAGTAAATGCTTTATGTAGTTTAATAACCGACTGTTTGTGGCTAAATGGTACTTCAGGTCGGAGGTTTTGCTGAAAGGATCTTCTTGAAGGAAACAATGACTATAAAACGTAATTTGACAATTAAGTGGCACTTGAGATCATTGCGAGATCGACAAGCTAATGGGCATTGATTCAAACCTCGGTCTCGGTAATGTAAGTAATTCATTTAGAAGTGTCCAATAATGAAAAAACTTGTTTACCTACATGCTATCATATGCAATGCTCAAATATTAAAGACAGCGCATCTAATTAACTCGAATATATATATATATATAATAATTTTACAGAATATTACCATATATATGTTTTCATTGTAAACTAATTATTATATAGAATAGCAAATGCAGTTTTGTCCACATTTTTCATTCTTCCAAATTATATATATATATATATATATATATATATATATATATATATATATAATATATATATATATAAAATAAATAAATATACTAATTTTTATCTTAAAAATTTATGACAGGATTTTGATTGTGTTAATGGAGTCAGTATAATCTAAAACAAATCATCAATTTAACCAGTATCATGCATTTTGGTGAGATTTAAAGTCATTTCCAAAACTTTTGCGTAACTGGGTTATGAACCGTCGCACACACAATTTAGAGTCTTACACTCGTCCAATGCTCCAGTTTTAGAGCAGTTAACACGAAATATTCGTTTTTACACTGCATCATTTATCGTCAACTTTCAATCTGATTAAAGCTACATGTCAACAGATAAGACAAATAGACTTCAACTGAATGAATAGTTAAACAAAAAATAAATTTGTAATTAATACAAAACCGCGAGTAGTGTGCAGCAAGAGTAGGTTCGTACACGAGGGAAAAACTCCGAAACGATCATGCTCCCGTTCCAGCATTGGTCGAAAAACATTCTGACATATACAAGTGTGTATTAGGTGTTGCAAACCTACCAACAAATTAGTTCAGATGTGAACAAAAAGATAAACAAAAAGGCAGGATAAACGGAAAGTATAATCTCATACACTTTATTTTCGTGCTTACTGGCGACTCATCACTAGAAGCCTATATATACGCCATTTAACCACTATATATTTGGGTGAAGAATGTGGGATAATAGGACGATAAAATTTCCTAGACGAATGTGTAAACCTGCAATAGTTAAGCTAACATCATGTAAAGTCTACGACAATGCACGATATAATATATATACCGAGTCTGTAAAGGATATTAACACTATGGCTATTGTGTTAGTAACCGATACCAACATTATTGTACAGAAAGGATCATGGTACTAACACAATGGTTCCCGAGTCGGTACATGGTACCAACATGATGGATATCAATTTATGCTATAGATCACCGAAATTGTGAATAATAACAATTTCTAAACTCCTGCTACTCCACTTAATCCATACACTCTGGCCTTGATCAATATCAGTTACCACATTTCGCGGTAAACATGACATCATTCAATTCAATATATTGCAGTTAAATACTGTTTGTTGCGGAGAACTAATATATATGCAAGTGTGTATTAGGTGTTGCTAACCTAGAAACAAATTAGTTTAGTTTTGACAAGAAGGAGATTGTACCATATCACCATCCCACATTCTTCACCCAAATATATAGTTATTAAAGGGCGAAATACCGGCTCCTACTGATGAGTCGCCAGTAAGCACGAAACGAATGTGCATGAGATTAAACTTTCCGTTCATGCTGCCTTTAGTTTATCCTTCTGGTCACAACTGAAATAATTTGTTACTAGTTTCGCAACACCTAATACATACTTGCCTATATATTAGTTCTCCGCAAAAAAACAGTATTGAACTGTTATATATTGAATTGAATGATGTCATGCTTACCGCGAAATGTGATAACTGATATCGATCAGGGCCTGAGTGTGTGGATTTACTGGAGTAACAAGTGTTCAGGAATTGTTGTAATTCTCAATTTCGATGAACTATAGCATAGATTGATATCCAACATGTTGTTACCATGTTCCAACTCGGAAACCATAGTGTTAGAACCATTGACCTTGTCAGTACAAGAATGTTGGTATCGGTTACTAGCACAATAGCCATAGTGTTAG
>JAQBSW010009234.1:0-29902 GCA_029291075.1 Eudiplozoon nipponicum | reverse complement strand
GTACAAATTAATAAAATAAAAAATAAGAAAAATTTAAATCTTCTAATAATGACAAAATAATAACATAGGCAAACAAATTATTAAAGGAGAATGAATTATGAAAGGGGAGAATCTAGTTAATATGAGCATATTTTATTAGATAGCACACAAAAATGAAGCAAATTAACTTCTATACGTCATAACGACCCAGTCAGTTTTATATCCGTTGGGTCCCAAGGTGAGTTAAACCAGCTTCATAGGAGTAACCTTCAAGTGTCTTGTACCAGACAACCATTTTCTCAAAGTTGCATCTCTAGCTATTATTTAATCAAATGTAATCTACAATGAGCAGAAAGTGTGTTCCGTCGAGGTTTCCTTCTGAAACCTGCTCCAAATTTTGGTGCGTCCAGAAGGCAATGGAGCAATCAGATTCAGTTTTACTTATATAAGTTAGCCTGAAACACAAGGCTGGTTAACACCATCTGCCCAGAGCATCAGACAATATGATACCAGTATATGCTTTCGCCCTTCCTCCTAGGAGCAAGAGCTTGTCTGTCGCCTTCATGTCTGGAGCCTAACTTGGGTAACAAAAGGCAGTTCGAAATGCATTTTAATGATGTGATAAACATTGGATCTTCGTAACAAGATCCTCAATATACGTACGCACGTGCTAAATAAATATTAATCCATTTAGAAATGTCGTTAGTCTCGTTATGAAAACTCATAAAATGCGAAAGTAATGAAAATGTCTGCATATTCGTGAGAGAAAACTACAATGAAGTGTTTCATCAATTGATTATATACACAGCCAGTAATTGAATGAAAAATAAAACTGACACATTTTGGTTTACCTGGTGCGCGCAGAATGTCGCTGTTTCAGAAGCTGCTAATTTAGCCATTGCTGCAGCCTTAGTAAAGGGTTCGCCAAGATCAGCCTGTCGGGCAGCCTGCCATGTGAGAAGACGAGAGGCCTGCACACGTGTCTCCATATCCGCCAACTTTGACTGAATAGACTGTAGTCGGCCAATTGGCGCACCAAAAGCCTCGCGTTTGGCTGCGTATTCCACAGCACAGTCCACAGACGCCTAATACAGATAAAAGGCAGGAGCTCTAGTTTATAGACGTTGCAGATTTAGAAGTAACATCATGACAGTGATTCTTTATTCATATCCTAATCAAACTAATCCCTGCACTAAATAAATAGCTCGTCTGGCGTAATCTGATTACAGAATACATGCATAGATTGCGGCTTTAGGTATATGTTAAAGCAACCGTCAATATATTGAATACATCAGGCAATAACGATTAATCAAATGAGTTGGATACTTCAAGCTTGTTATTGCATGATTATCATCATCACCAATGTTAGCAATACTACAACATCCTATAACTGCTGTCGCGTAACCACGAGAAAAAGAATGAATAATTTCAAAAAATAAAGCTAATAATAAAAATAAAATAGTAATAATGACGAAAATAATTTTAAACCAATACTGTTAATGTAAATTGATTTATGCAGGAAAAGATCTAGCTCAGATAAGGATTTTTACCTAGGTAACACACATAAACGAGGCGACCTAGACATCATTAAGACACAGTTTAGGCTAAGCGGAATTGAAGGCAAGGAGACATCAGTACAACGGCTTCCTTTCGTTTTCACTTTATCGCCTTAGAAACAGGACGAAAACCCTCAGTTAATAGCATTCAACTAAGAAACAAAAGTTAAGCCGGTTCTACACGAAATTTGCAATAAGATAGCCACTGAGCACGACTCGATGTTATATCGTCCAGTGTGTACAAACAAAAACTATGATAAGTGCGTGGACTCCATTCTCGTGTGCGAATACTCTACTGGGCAACTGAATTAAAGGCTTACATAAAATTGGCCCAAGACAGCGCATGTGATGGAGTCATGTTTTTTGTCTAACATGAAGCACTTTTTGGCTGATCCAAAAATATGTCTAGAGACGACAGTGTTTCTCATTTATTATTAACAAGCGGTCTTGATATGAACACCTGACCCATTAATTACTTACATATGTCAGTATAAACTAAGAATTGTATAGTGTAGAAAAGGCAATTCAATTCCCGGTATCTCCACTTTTCAGACGACAATATTTGCCTTTTCTACACTATACAATTCTTAGTTTATACTGACATATGTAAGTAATTAATGGGTCAGGTGTTTATATCAGGACCGCAACCTTGATTATAATAATTGTTATCACCACCCGCGCAAACAATGTTCGTTCAATTATATAAATGTTCTAAATGAAGCATTTGGTTGCGCAGTGCTGTCCTTCTTTTTGTAGATTTGACCGCATTTTTCTTGTGCGGGACAATTGGTAGCACTCATAGGTCGGTAAAATCTTGAACTTTTTCCATCTTCAGATGATGTAATTTTTGGCCTCAGTTGATGGGTTCTCACTTGTCCCTTCTTCTTTAAGCCTTCAATTAGCTGATTGTCTGAAAATGACGTTGGAACAAGATTTTCCATTGTTCTTTCACCAAATTTTCGTTTAATGTGTTTCTCATTTGTTTTTGGTAACTTATATTGGCTATTGTTCTCAAATAATGGTAGTCGAATTCCTGTAAGTGTTTAAAATCATCAGCTCTAAGGGCTCAAGTCTCATTAGCGTATAATAAAACTGCACGCACCGATGCACAGTACACACGATTTTTAAGGCAGAGCGAAATACTCGCATTTCTCCATAGATGGAGAGGGCAAGGTAAGGTTACTCTAGCTTTCGCGTTTCTAATACTCACCTCGCCATTCATATGGCATGAGTTATTGATGCAGCTACGAAGGTATGCAAACCTGTCAACTATATTCAACTGTTCACATTGTAGTCGCAGCGTTGATTTGAGTTGTGTGCGATTCTGTAAAATTATCTTACATTTAGAGGGCGCAAATTTCATACCGAAAGACAGAAAGACGACTGTTAATCTATTCAAGTTGGCCTGGACAGGATCACGGTTGTCGAATAATAATACAGTATAGTCTTCACAGTCAAGATCGACTAATCTACCATAGAAAAGCACTTCAACGCCTGTATCCTGAACGTATGAAAGAGTAAAGTTCAGAATGACACGTATTACGAAATTAAACAAAATTACAGAAAGCGGATATCATTGACGGGCACCATTGCTAGAGGTAAATTTGTGCAATAATTCATAATAGACTAATGCGACCAGACGTTTATGTGTAGAGAGCACATAAAGTATTTACAAAATTGGTGGACATGTCACTTTTCGACAGAATATCGAATAAAACATTGCGATCAACTGAGTCAAATGCTCCACTGAAGTCTAAAAACGGCTATTATGGAACGAAAATATACATATCGCTGTTCCAGAACAGACCTCAAAGTAAAATTATTATTTATACAACCTCGTCCTGGTCGGAATCCGAATTGTTCCATTTTTGTATGTGAATCACGCAAAACACAGAAATGGCTTAAGACAATCGAAGCACAGGATGCAGACACGACTGGAGTCGAGCTTATACCATTTTGGTTATCGCACGAATTATGATACCTTTTTTGAAGATAGGAACAATGGTTGACTCGCCCGAAACAACTAGCACTGTCTCCTAATTCAATATAGTAATAAAAATTGGCCAACGCTCCCCAAGTTCTGTCACCACCATCCTTAACTAAGGTCAGAAGAATATTATCAGAGCCTGCAACTTTGCGAAATTTAAGAAATATGATTGCATTTCATATATCTAATTTTGATGATTGTTCAATATTAGCGTTCCACGTAATTGATAAAGGCATAATTTCGGGGATCGTGACTAAGGCAGGTAAGCAGGAAAATTGCTCTAAGCAGGGTGCAATCAACCTATTCAGATTCGATAACATGATTATTGCTACAATCATTTAGTTTCGCTACCGTTTAGTTTTTTCTAACCCATTGCGTGAATCAGTTTGAACAATTACCTTTTATTACCAGTAGCGAACGCTTCTTCTATCTCTTCAGCTTTCCTGATCCAAAAGGATTCAAGATCAACTTTCAGACTGTGCCTAATTTGGCAACTAATAGCTATACGAGCGAGCAGAAATTTGATGCCTTATTTCGATAATGTCCACAGGCATTCTATAGACCCAATGACTAATTCTACGAAAGCCTAAAATACTAGATTAAATTTAGTTTAGTTACCAGGATGTTGTTGCATCTCGTATGTTAGCATCAAGAATATACCAATAAAATATGGAGTTTATCGCCAGGTAACATACAGTTATCACACAACCACGCACGACAGAGATTGCGAACTGAGTGCATGGCAAGATTATATACAGATTTTAATCATAGTCATGTATCACATTGAAATCTGGTTTCATTTGTTTAGAATTCAGCGAAGTAACACGTAAATATAAGCATTATCCTGAATAGAAAGCCCAGACTGAATTAGTAAATTTGTTTGACAACCATGTAGAGTGAAAAAAACTTAGATATATCATTCGGTTAGGTAGTGTTGGTTGCGGAGAGCTAATATATATGTAATTGTGTACCAGGTGTCGCGCACCTAGTAACAAATATAACTAGAAGTATAAACCGAAGACAGCATGAACGGAACGTATACTTTCATGTGCACATTCGTTTCGTGCTTACTGACGACTCATCAGTAGGTGCCGGTATTACGCCTTATACCCATTATATATTTGGGTGAGTAATATGGAACTATTGGACAGTACAATCTGCTATACGAATATGTATACCAGCAGTAGTGGAACTAACTTGATAAAAAGTCTTCGACAATGCGAATTCATAGCAAAATCACTATATACAATATATACAAAGCCTGTAAAGGACACCAACACTATGGCCATTGTGTCAGTACCTGATAGCAACACTGGTAGCCGCACAGATACATGGTACCACCACTTTGGTTACCGAGTCGGTACATGGTACCAGCACAATGACTTTCAAGGTAAGCTACAGTTCACCCAAAATGATAATTAAAACTATGTTTGAACACCCGTTATTCAAGAAAATCCATCCACTCTGGCAATGACTAAATTTTACATCACTTTTTAGTTAGGGCATTCATTTGTGTTAACAATATCCTGACCAACCTTTCCAAGAAGCCATTTTACTAGACATATGCTTCATTTCTAATCAATTATTTATAGGAGTTTGCCCGTATAAAGCGCGTCCCTTAGGTAAAACAAATTTAAAAATTCTTATAACTTATTCACTTTTCAGGCCCAGCTGTTGCTTTCATCATTCTCAGAATTCTGCTTAATCTTAATTTAAGCGCTTTTGCGTGGAATTTTTATTGTACTCACGTTAGTTCTAAATAGAGCTTTTTGAGATTTCTCAACCTCAAAGGCGACCACTACAACATCATCTCTCCTTCAGGAGTCGGGCTCTGCTTAAATAGCAAATGCTGCAACGCGAAGTCCGTCGGGAATTTTAAAGAAAACGGTGTTGTGCTCTGCACTAAGACTTTCCATTCGATACTGACCATCATTGAGAGCGTTTAACACCATGCACTCAACTTTCGCCATCATTAAGTAGTCCCCGGCCCGTTATTGTGTGCCTACAGTTCGTCTGGCATAGGCTTGTCATCGGGTAGCGCACACAGTTTGAGTTAGCTGTTGTAGGCGCTCCTAAATATCTGCTATTGTGCAGCGCTCGTAGGGCCCTGGAGTTACGGGTTCGCCTTGCAGTCGTATCTGCACTTCATAGGCCATGGGTGCTGGAGCAAATGCTTTATTCGTCGATACATTAAATCGTATGTGCGTTGTGTATGTTGTTCGACGACTGGTTAAATACAATGGGATAGGTATAATCTATCTCGCCAGGACCCCTTGCGTCGTGGTAACAATATAATAATACCTCTTTCACTGTCCAGTAATCCAGTTCAGTCGTTGTGTTATTCTCAGGATGACAATTTGCAGCCTGGAATACTTTGTGTCAGGATTCATGCACCCCTGATTAAATCCCCTCGGCTCGAGCTGTACATCCTGGTTGGTAACAATAACTTGTTTTACCTCATCTACTGAGCCAGCGATCTTCTAATCACTTTATACACTTCTGTGTTGTAATTGACTTCAATGGTACAAATTCGACTGATCGGATAAACTTATCGACCATGGAAAATACATAGGCGATCCCACCACGTGCCACAGGCAACGGAATTTCCAAGTAGAAATAAAAAAATCCTTTCTGGAAATGTCATTGAAAGCAATCAGATTGACTATTTCTCTTTTATGTGGCTTAGGTGTTGACATTTAGTGCAGTGTTGAAAGTAGCTACGTATATATTTTGACATGCTAGGCCAATGCAATCGCGACTGCAATGTCTCGAGTAGGCGCTTAGCGCCTGGATGTCCTGGCGTTTCATGCAAAAAGTCAATAAATAAGTTTATAATGACTGTTGCACAAACCATTGCACTGTTTGTTCTTCTTTTCGCACTAGCATCGAACTTTGTAGGGTCAAAGCTTTATATGGTGCAGGCACCGATGTGCCGCTTTTAGCTGTTGGAATACTTCACATCATGTGCACCATTGCCCTGTTCTTCGAAGACCCTGATAGGTGGCGATAGTCGAACAGCATAAATTCTGCTGTGTGCATCGTCTGCAACATTCTACACACAGGCTAAATGGTGAATATTTACATCGCATTCCTGGAGTTCTACAATAGCTCGATGTATTCGTTTATTTTCAATAACTAGTGATCGGTAACTTTGTGATCGGTAAAAACATTTATACGCATACCGACGATAAAATATCTAAACTTTCGTATGGTCCATTGTAATGCCTGTAGTAATTTTTCGGTGACGGAATAGCTTTGCTTCGTCTTAGTGAGATTGAGACTTATATATTTCGCCGATGTAACACTGCTTCTATGCTAATGTCTGAGGCATACGTCACAATTGACATGATTGCCACCTGGAAAGTCAAAGTAGTAGCGTCAAAAAATTTCAGCTTTTTGGACAAGAGTTGTTGAGTAACTGTCATTTCCACGAGTTATGGTCTATAAAAATTCATCATACTAATAAAACGGCGTTATTGATTCTAGTGGTGAGCACTAGATAATACTTTATAGTCCGTACATTCGAATTTAATAGCATAAATTCATCTACTGAAACTACATAGCTCAGGAACCCACTTGCCGACCTATCTGTACGTTTTCATAATTTCAATTTAATCGCTATTCCACCGTTATGGACAACATCTGCTTTAGCCGAATACACTATTGGTGATCCGTAGATGATCATACAATGATATCGACAGCGTATGTCACAATGCAAGGTTAATCACACACGAAAGATTCCGTTATTCTTTGTAATACTCTCGGTACATTCTTTATATCAAACGGCATTCGAATGAACTAGAAATAACGTTGGGACACGTATGCCGCTACTTTCTACCGATCACCGAGCCGAACACCGACTTGCCAAAAGCCCTAATTAAGGTCAAGCATGGAAAAGCACTTGCCTATCGCTAGCAGTAGAAACAGATCGCGGGATATAAGTCAGGTGTGGTTAGTGTTCAAAATTTTCAAGGAAGTGGACTCTGCCGAACATTGAAATGACCGTTATCTCAAGTAACTATACTGACGTTGCTGCCTTAATGTTAACAGCTGCTAATGTCTTTATCTATTTGGGCTGGTCTCCGCAGCTCTTTTCGGACCACTTAATATTCAGGTATTGTAATGGGGCTCATCTGTAGTGTTGCTGGCTTCAGCATGATGACTATTATTTCTGAAATATTTTGAGCCTGGATTCATTCCTCCAGGCTTCCAGATGAAATCAACATAGCACCATATCTAGTAGAGTCCAGCAGTATTAACATAATGGCCTCATGCGGTTGAAAACCAGGCAAAGACTCAGTTACCTCCAACAAATGTTGCTTCATGCGTGCTAAATTATCTAGGACCAGCACACCTGGTAGTAGTTTAGGTCTGTATAATTCCGAAAACACCTCGTGAGCTCTGGCATGGAAGTAATCCAATATACTTCGTTTAAATTCTGCATATGGCATGTCAATTGGCAATTCTAATTGAACTGCCCCCGTACGATCCACTAGTTCCTTGACGGCCACGTGTACGATTGGTATTTCTAACGAGAAAACTTTCGCTCGCACATAGGATTCAAATTTGTCGAACCACAACTAAGACATTTAGGCAAACAGAGGTTCAAGCATAGGCTAAAATTCTGATAAATGCCGGAAGTAACTAATCGTTTCGGATATAAATAATGGTGGAGATTCGGTTGCTGCCGACCGAACTCAACCGTTATTATTATCATTGCCCATGTTAGTTTTGTCGATTATACGGATTCTATTAGAGTTCACAGTCATTGTTTCATCCAGCAATGACTTTGTTACTAAAAACACTACAGTTAAGATGAGAGAGCCGCATATCTAAATTTGATTTTCATGTATATTTAATGCGGTTTGATCCTCGCTAGTCAGTTTGACGTCGTACTCTGATGATGATCAAGGAAGGTCGAAACGCGCCAGTGCGTTGCGACTGGCGGTAGTTTTGTTATGTTGTTCGACGACTGGTTAAATACAATGGGATTGGTGTTTACTTCAAGCTCGCAAACTTGATTTAAATAATTTTTACCACCATCCGCGCAATCAATTATTGTGTAATTGTATTGTCTATATATATATATGTGTGGCGAAAGCTACAAACAGCTAATGTTCGTGACTGCATAGAAATTGTGCAGCCGACATTTCCAGTCAAGTTCAATGTATGCAAGACTGCTAGAGGTGAGAGCCGCATATCTAAATTTGATTTCCATGTATATTCAATGCGGTTTGATCCTCGCTAGTCAGTTTGCCGTCGTACTCTGATGATGATCAAGGAAGGTCGAAATGCGTCAGTGCGTTGCGACTGGCGGTAGTTTTGTTATGTTGTTCGACGACTGGTTAAATACAATGGGATTGGTGTTTACTTCAAGCTCGCAAACTTGATTTAAATAAAGTTAAGATACTCATCAGTTTCAACAAAATTCTCACTAACTCTTCAAAAATATATTAAAACAAGCAATTTCACCAGACACACGCTTTGAATTTAATCAATGATTTATAAGTTTTCTCGAATAAAACGTATTCCTTTTGTAAAAAAATTATAGAAATTTATTCGTATTTCTAATTCACTTCGGAAGCTTGCAACAAGTTTTACTTCTAAATTTGATTAAAATCAGACAGGTCTACAACAAATGTGAATAATACAAATTAAAATGACCTGAGCAATTCCAAGTGCTTGTGCAGCAATGCCGATGCGACCACTGTCTAGCGTCATCATTGCAATTTTGAATCCCGCACCACGTTCACCCAGCAAAGCGTCGGCAGGCAGACTGCAGTCTTCCATTATTAGTGTGGTAGTGGAACTGCCCCGAATACCCAGTTTGTCTTCACAAGGGCCAACACTAAAACCAACTGACTGACGAGGCACAATGAACGCCGAGATACCACGATGTTTCAAAGATTTATCCGTGGTAGCAAATACAATAGCCGCCTCAGCTTCACGACCGTTTGTTATCCAACACTGATCAAATGAAAATTACAAAATAGAAAAACCTAAAATCAGGTAAATGTCACAGTACAATTATATATAAAAATATATATATATATATAATGGAAGGACTGTATTATATTGATGTAGTCAGTATAAAGTAAGCGTAGCATAGGATAGCAAATGCAGTTCATCAAATGCATTGGCTTCTTCCTTATTAGACACTCACCAAGTACTTGCTAGAATTACTACGGCTCGGCTCCAACCTGCAAGCATTTTCCTCACGGCTTTGGAACTCATTTCCTGCATCATTCAATTTTTTCACAAAATTCAATTTTTGGTTGCGCACCAACTTAAGATTTTAGTGAGTCTTCACTTCAGGAGATGCCTGTTTGGCATCGCTTCTGAGCTTAAGTTCTAACTACCCATCTTCAATCTTGCATTATAAAGCATACAATATTCTATCCGGAGAAGTGATTTTTCACTAAAAGTATGTGGAAACACTTTGTATATACTATATATATATTTATATATATATATATATATATATATATATATATATATATATATATACCAAGCGAAAATAGCAATCTTGCGCAGCGAGGTGAAACGATCAACTATACTGGGAAAAATAGCACTTGTACATGTAACAGTGAACAATGTGCACAAATGGCTAACTCTCAAGATACCAAAACAATAATGACAAGATCTCAGACATCACTTCGCAATACTGCGAGAATGACCTTTACATACAAACACGCATACACAACACAAACACAAACGCATACACACTCACCAACTAGTCAAAACAAGAAACAACAGTAATAACGAGTCAGATTTGTTACCAATAGCATAATCAATTGAAAACCCAAAATGTATAAATATGTATGATTGTATAAGAGATGTTTAGTATTCACGAAATAAATGGCCTTTATCCACTTTGTTATTTATGTGTTGTTTTCCTAATTATAAGAATATATATATATATATATATATATATATATATATATATATATATATATATATATATATATATATATATATATATATATATATATTCATTGTACCCTTCCTGTGTGCAAAAACAAAAAGAAATTTTATCAGATATAAGAAATATTTCTTTCGCATTGTCTTCTCAAATATCTACTAATGAACATATCTTTATATATAAATTGGAAAGCAAAACAAGATAGAAATATGCGAACATAGAGAGAGTGTGAAAAACAGAAACCAATCAAATTGCGTGCGTTACATCCAGTTCAAGCTCAATGCTTGTACGTGCTTCTTCTGCTTACATAAATCCGGCTGCAACTTGTTTATCCATAAGGCTTCGTATGTGGCTAGCTCCCTTTTGTTTTTGCATTTAGTAATTACTTTGAATGCTACGTCTGAAGAACATACGTGCGATGTTTCGATGATGTGTTGCGCAATAGCAGACGTGTATTCACCATTTGATTTAAAACAGGCGTTTAAGTTGCAATGTTCTCTCATTCGAGTAATTAACCGTCTGGTCGATCGGCCTACGTAAGTTGATCGACAACTTGCGCATGTATATTGGTAAATAATATTTGATATCGACATTAACGGCTGTTTCTCTTTGATTGCTGGTAAAGGCAAGTGTGTTGCCCGAAATAACACTCGTAGTCTAGCTGCATTAAATGTGCGTGTTAATACTGCTTCAACTTTCTTTTGTGCCATTCGGGAAACTGCATCCCCCTTAAATGGGATGTTTAGATAGACTGTTTTATTTTCTGGCCCATAATACGTCGTTTCTGTTTAATTCCCCTTTTAATAATTGATTCAATTAATTGTCTGGGATAGCCATTAGACATTAAATCGTTAATTGCTTTATTATATTCATTTTCTTTAGAATCTTGACTAACCAATCTGTCAATTCTTGAAAAGCAACCACGAACTGTTGATAATTTATATTGAAATGGCACAAAACTGCTGTAATGTAAATACTGTGCAGACCATGTTGGTTTATGGTAAATTGTTCTGTTTAATTTACCATTAGTTTCTTTCTTTAATAGTACATCTAGGAAAGGCAGACAGTCATCTTTCTCGTGCTCTGACGTGAAACCGATATTCTTATGTGCTTTGTTGAAACTTTGAAGCAATGTTCGTGATTGCGACCTGTTCTTAAGTACAAGAAATATATCATCCACGTACCGTATATATTGAGCACATTTACTTATGTCACTATTTAATGATGTATTCTCTAGGTGTCCCAGAAAAATCTCAGCCAACACTCAGCCATTGGCAATGGGAGGCCCCTTATCTCCAAATTGTCGATCAACTTACGTAGGCCGATCGACCAGACGGTTAATTACTCGAATGAAGGAACATTGCAACTTGAACGCCTGTTTTAAATCAAATGGTGAATACACGTCTGCTATTGCGCAACACATCATCGAAACATCGCACGCATGTTCTCCAGACGAAGCATTCAAAGTAATTACTAAATGCAAAAACAAAAGGGAGCTAGCCACATACGAAGCCTTATGGGTAAACTTGAACTGGATGTGACGCACGCAATTTGATTGGTTTCCATTTTTCACACTCTCTATGTTCACATATTTCTATCTTGTTTTTCTTTCTAATTTATGAATAAGGTTATGTTCATTAGTAGATATTTGAGAAGATTATGCGAAAGAAATGTTTCTTATATCTGATAAAATTTCTTTTGTTTTTGCACACGGAAGGGTACATGAATTTCATAAGTATATATATATATATATATATATATATATATATATATATATATATATATACTTACTAATTGGAAGAAAAACACGTTGATATCAAAGTGCTTTTTATTCCTAATTAGAAATACACTGTGTAATATTCGAAGGCAATGGTCATACTAAATATATATATATATATATATATATATATATATATATATATATATATATATATAAATGGCCATTATCCACTATGTTTTTAATGTTTTTTTCTTACTGTGTAATATTCGAAGGCAATGGACATTATAAAGATTATCAAAGAGCGGGGTCAGCCTTTTACCCGTAAGGAACTAAACACTTATATTGCAGCCAACTGTACGTGTGCCAAACTTCTAGAAAGAATTAAGTTCTTCAAATCGTGTTTAGAATCAGATGTTGTGCCAAAACGATTCCTCAAGCAGTGCAGAAGAAATAACCAAAAACCGACGAATAAACTTATAAGTCGCTTATTGCTTAATGGTATCGAGGACAACCAATCAAAACTGCAAGATGCTGAGAGCATCATTCAATCACTGGGTTGTCAAATTGCAAGACTGAACGACAGCGAATACACTGCTTTTACAACTGATGAAAATAACAGCTGACAAAGAAACTAAGGACCTCACAAAGGACCACGGAAAAATTTCCTACAAACCCAGACGCATTTATTCACAATTATTCAAAAGTGATCTTGTCAAAACACCAGAAAGAATTACTCTCCTTAGGAGCAAAATTCTGCGTAGTCAAGAAAAACCTAAGTGAACGTGTCATTATTGACATTCAGGCTGGAACGGAAAATTTCTACAATGACTTAACGAAAGACACCGCCCCACATGCATTCAATGGACAAGGACTGAAAGCTGAGATAGTAAGTGCACTAGAACAATACAAGAAGGAATTCAAAGGCATGCCAAATCATCACAAAACAGCACATAGACGAACTCCAAAAACTACAATCAGACAAATCCATAGGACTTGCCACACACGACAAAGGATCAAGAGCTGTTATATTTGAAGCCGACGCGTATAGAAAGTCCACGAACGATATTATAAATGTTCAATCTAAATTTAAACAAGATATCAAACGGAAAGATGATTCAACAAATATATTGAATCAAGAATAAATGCAATTATGAAAAAGATGGAAGCTACACTCTTATTATCGATGGCTGATTCCGATATTAGATCAAAACTCATAGAAGACGTCCAAAAGGCAAAACCTGTCGGAACAAACACCGCAAGATTGTACGGCAAACCAAAAACCTATAAAGCCGTGAAAACCTCAGAAGCTCCCTCGATGTGGCCCAGTATGTCAATGATCGACGCCCCGTAACTTAAACCAGCTAAGCTTCTCTGCAAAATACTTCAATCAATAGGAAACATCATAAACGAAAACACTGTCAAGGACTCCGTCGAGCTAAAAGATGAACTGCAGAGGAAGAACATTCTACAGAATAAAATGGTCTGGTTTGACGTCTCATCCTTATTTACAAACAAACCACTGGATAAGACAACGGAGATTAGTTTTATTATTTCCCTATAGACGCCAGTGATATCAAAGACTTTATATTAGCATATACAAAAACCATGCAATTTACATTTGAAGGGATATACTACCGTCAGATCAATGGTGTAGCTATGAGAAACTACGTTGCACCCCTCCTGGCAGATGTATACATGTATCATCTAGAAAAACCGAGACTAAAATGTATAATTGACCAGTGCGCACTCTACAAAGGTATGTAGATGATATATTGTTGTTCATCCCAGAAGCAGCAGACCTATGCGCAATCATCAAACAAGCAAATTGAACCGATCTAGACATTAAATTCACTCTCAAGGTAGAGAAAGACGACAGTTTTCCCTTTCTTGACATCAAACTCACTCGAGAAGAAAATGGGGATTTGACACTGGCCATACATATAAAATCCACTTTCACCGGGCAGTACATTCATTACAACAACAGTGTGCCAAATTCCCACACAAGTAACCTAGTTAACAACCTAGCAAACAGAATCAGGAAGATCTGCTCTGAATACAAGATCAAGGAAGAACTGGGCTACCTAAGGAAAATTTTGCTAATGAACAACTACCCATAGCGATTCATTGATGTCAAAATCAGACAACGACAGATTCGCACTAGCGAGGATACCGTCAAGCAGGTTTTCCTAAACTTACTATTTAGAGGCGACGTACCAACCCCAATAATTGCACGGCGACTGAATAAAATAAATAAGGAGAATTTTCCCCGTGTTAAAGTTAATATCACATTTAGCACACAGAGAATCATGAGGTTGGATGCCAAAGATCAATAAACAATTCTCTCCTAATCATTCATAGTCTAAAAATTCTCATGTATATGCGGTAGCAAATATATTGGACGTACGAAGAAGCAATTGATAAACCGCAGAAATTGATTAACAAAGGCTTGGCACCGTAAGGAAAATCAGCTATCTCCAATCATATATTGGAAATAGGGCACCCAGTCCATTTGACCAATTTCTCAATTCTACATAAAGCAAAATCAGAAAAATTATTATACATTCATGAAGCCCTTTATATAAAACAACAAACACCTGGCATAAATATTCAAAAGTTTCATCAACATGATATTCTAATCGACTGGCCACGAATAACAAAATTTAAAAAAAATTTACTAGTATCCAGGCGAGACCGAAAACGCTCTCGACTCGAAATACATTCAATCGAATTGGCAACAAACTGAGGAGGAAAAAACAGATGCACATACGGTGACAGAAATTTCCAAACAATATAAGCGTTCAACACAGTAATGCGCACTTGCGCTGGTACCAAGTGAAGAAGAAAAACTTGCGCGAAAAGGTGAAACGAAAGACTACAATTGAAAAAATATAACTCGTACACGTAACAGCCAACAATGCGAACAGATGCTTAACTCTCAAACCATCAATACAATAATCACCAGATCTCAGACATCACTTTTCAATACAGCAAGAATGACCTTTACATGCGAACAGGCACGCACACAGACACAAACGCATATACACTTAGAAATCAGCCAAAATAAAACATAGAAGTAAAACCAAGTCAGATTTTTTGCCATCCACATAATCAAATGACAACCCAGAATGTATATAAATAAAAGAATGTGGAGCGAATTTTAGTAGTCTCGATATAAATGTGTTTTTCTCCTAATTAGAAATATACTGTGTAATATTCGAAGGCAATGGACATAATAAAGACTATATATATATATATATATATATATATATATATATATATATATATATATATATATATTTATATATTCTTATAATTAGGAAAACACAAATAACAAAGTGGATAAAGGCCATTTATTTCGTGAATACTAATCATCTCTTATACAATCATACATATTTATACATTTTGGGTTTTCAATTGATTATGCTAGTGGTAACAAATCTGACTCGTTTTTACTTCTGTTTCATTTTGTGGCTAGTTGGTGAGTATATATATATATATATATATATATATATATATATATATATATATATATATATATACATTGTCAGAATAAGCTAATCATCAGATAGGATAGCAAATGAAGTTAATCAAATAGAGGTTTCATAAAGTAATTGTTGGAATTGCCGCGGCCGCGGCGTGAACCGGCGCACATTTGCCTTAGCATTGTTCGACTCATTCACCATGTCACCTAAACCACACCACCAGCACCACAATATTCAATTACATACTAAATGGTGATTTGTTAAAGCCCATCTTCCAGATGGTTCCAATTGGCATCGCTTTTAACTTAAAGTTCCAACTAGTCATCTACGACCTGTTATTAGTGAACAGACACCATGCCACCTAGAGAAATTATATTGAATTAAAATAATACAGCAGGATTTTCATTGCATATACGTTGTTAATATAAAATAAACATTTAATAAGAAAGCAAATGTAATTGCTCAATTGCGCATTTATAAAGTATTTGCTTGATTTGCAGCGGGCGGAGCTCGAACTAGAACATATTCGCCTTGCAGCTCACTCACTACGCCACAAAATCCACGCAAGTCTTTCCTCAAAGTGGATAATATTCGACATCAATTTCGATATAAAGATCCAACAAGCCATCCAAAATCTGTTATAATAGAACGTACACCATACCACCTGTGGAAGTAAATGTGCTCTAGGTCGAGCCTCGACTGTGGCAATTCTAGCAAGCACTTTATGAGTATCCAATAAGGACGAAGCCGGTCAACATGATGAACTGAATTTGCTAGCTTATGTAATGTTTAGTTTATCCTGACAAAATATATAAGATAAAATGTTGTCGAGGCTGGTTAATTAGAACTTTAGGTCTAAAGCGATGCCAAATAAGGTCCATTTCAAAGAAAGAGTGTCCAAAATACTGAAACTTGCATTTAGCGCACGGCTCGGGTGGTGTAGTGAATCAACTGCAAGACTGAAGCAAATGTGCCTTGTGTCGAAACCAGATTACTCGTTGCATTTCATTCGCTACCTTTCACAATTTTTGTTTCATTATATATATATATATATATATATATATATATATATATATATATATATATATATATATATATATATAGGTTCAATCAAATAATGACAAATCGCTCAGCATCGTTTTGAATGCATTAACTATGTATGTCAATCATGAGTAAAGACTGGCCAAAGAATAAGTTGTTCAAAAATCAAAATTTGAACTCAATACGTGGCTCCCGCGATGTAGGGATGAGTTTTATGACTCGGAGCCAATTTCTCAAGAGTTTTAATCCTGACCGAGTCAATTCAGGCTACTAATAATTAATGCACAATAACGATGGTACCGTACCATTACATGAATTGCTTCTACTAGCTTATAGCATGTTTATTTTATACGAACAAATATACAAACAACATAACAGAATGTCTGGATATATTAGCGTTAGCATTATGCACTCAATAAGCGAAGTGAATGAAATTACCGATCAAGAAGTCCTCGATTTGCGAGAATAACTTACTTTGGTTCCATTTAACACCCAATCGCCAGAACTATTCTGCTTCGCCAAAGTTGAGGCGGCTCCAGCGTCACTTCCATTTCCTGGCTCAGACAAGGCAAAACAACCAACTCTATCACCTGTGGTGAATGGGCGGACAAATCTCTCATGCTGATCAGCTGTTCCAAATTTGAGAAGTGGCCCAAGATACAGTGAGTTGTTCACTGACATAATCACTCCAACAGAAGCGCAACCACGACTAATCTCCTCCATCCCAATAGCGTAAGCCATATAGTCTAGACCACTCCCACCTAATGACACAGGTGCTGTCATTGACAATAGACCTAATTCTCCAATCTCTTTCACCTTTGAACGGAAAGAAATAAGATACGATGCGAAATCTAAGATGAACTTTAAAAAAATTTTTAAATGTACATTTTGCATAACCAATCAGAAATTAGCAAAATGTGGAAATAAATGATAAAAGTTCGCAAATGCGTCTTTAGAGAAACCAAAATAATACTACACAAATAGCTAAGTAACATTCAAACGAAGCACGATTCTTATTCGAAATTAATCTGGTTTAGATGAAAAAAGTGAAGACGAAAACGAAATTTTAGAAAACAAAGAGGATTATGTTAATAATGATAATAAAAAAGTTAATCATGAAGATAATTTTGCTGATTCACAATGAAAACGATTAACAAATAAATATAATGAAACTGGAAAGATAAAATTGTATCAACTTTATAGTTTAGATTCTAAAACCTCATGCTAGAAAAAAACTACGGACGGATAATACAAATCACAATAAAAGTGCAAGAACGAAGAGGTTTTGTTGTTGCTCTAAATAGAAAACGAAACGGGTGTTGAAGTGATGATAGTAACAGAAAATTTCGCGATGCACAATGAAAAAAATGTGGACTGATTGACATTTGGAGATGAGGTACAAAATATAATTTACCATAAACTCAGTTAGAAGTCGACTATCAGTAGAATTTTGTTAATTGCTACGGCCGACAAGGTGTACATGGATATTGGCCAACTCGATTGAAAATTGCAAAACGAAAGTCGTTCCAAAAATTGGTAGGCGATATTGTATATCGTGAAAAATCAACAAACATCTTCATTTTATTTTTATCCAGCTGTCTCGAGTGAATGTGCTCATCGTACCTTACAAATAGAACGTTTAAATAAAGTTTACATCAAAACAGATTATCAACGGTAAGAACACAATGAACACGTATCGAATAACACCGTTGTCCATAGGAAAAATAATATTAAAAGGATATATATGAATCAGCTTAACAAAAGGTGTAATCTCATGTACATATGTGTTTTGTGTTTATAAATAACTCATCAGTAGGAGCCAGGATAACGCCTCTAAACAACCAGAAATTTTATTAAGAAATGTGGGCCAACTGAACGGTTTAATCTCCTGTATGTATGTGTTTTACAGCAATAACGGAGTAAATTTCACAAAAATCCTCTGGCAGTGTGATCTCAAACCACGGCATTATATATGGAATGCAGTAAACCTAAAAAGGGTTTGGAGAACCTAGTAGCAAATTTGTTCAAATTGGATCGAAAGACTATGTTAAAGTCAATATAAGCAAAGAGTGTACGTTGATGTACATCATAATTCATTAATTAATGTATTTATGTTAGTTCCACGTACCCATGACCAGGTAACTATCATATGAATCAAAAGAGCATAATTGGCAACTCAATCGCTCCATCATTAGAAAATTCTTCGGGATTGACCCTATCATGATACTATCGGATGCAAAATTAAAAGTGCTAAATCACTGTCATTACACAGATTGTCTTTCAAACTCTCTCCTTAAATTCAAGTATGTATTAGGTGTTGCGAACCTAGTAACAAATTAGTTTAGTTTTGACCGGATGAATAAACCAAAGACAGCATGAGAGAAAAGTATAATCTTATGAACATTCGTTTCGTGCTTACTGGCGACTCATCAGTAGGAGCCGGTATTACGCACTTTAACCACTATATATTTGGGTGAGGAATGTGGGATAATAGGAAGATACAATCTCCTAGGAAAGTGGGATAATAGGACGATACAATCTCCTAGGAATGTGTGATAATAGGACGATGCAATCTCCTAAGGAATGTGGGATAATAGGACGATACAACCTCCTAAATGTGGGATAATAGGACAATACCATCTCCTAAATGTGGGATAATAGGACGATACAATCTCCTATAGAATGTGGGATAATAGGACAATACAATCTCCTATTACCCCACATTATAGGAGATTGTACCGACATATTATCCCACATTCCTCACCCAAATATATAGTGGTTAAAGGGCGTAATACCAGCTCCTACTGATGAGTCGCCAGTAAGCACGGAACGAATGTGTATGAGATTATACTTTCCGTTTATGCTGCCTTTGGTTTATCCTTCTGCTCACAACTGAACTAATTTGTTACTAGGTTCGCAAAACCTAATACATACTTGCATATATGTTAGTTCTCCGCAACAAACTGTATTTCTCTCCTTAAATTGTAGGTCTATGAAAAGCAAACTTATTCATTGAGATTAATATAACAAACTTGCACGCAGTTTACGACAAATAAGAATTGTTTTATTTAGCTTTAAACTAGGAAATTTGATTATCTGGTAGACATTATGACGTGTATCGAGGATCTACTGGAAAGATCCCGTACAGATTCAAAACTGTAAATTATTTAAAATGACAATAATGAATATGTACAGCTTGACTTTTCCATTGATTGATGAGCTACACTGGTCCCGTCTCTATGAAGCCGTCCACAAGTGTAATGCTCGAAAATATCCGTTAAACTAAGTTTTACCAATACCAAAACCTATGAACAGCTTCAGATTGACGAGACCAGTGAGAACACATCACTCAATGCACAAGATTTTACCAACCTACGAGTGCTATCAATGGTTTCGCAATAGGCTACAGCGGAAATAGCATGAAAGATGATCGCGCTGTGCAAGGAAAATTATCTTTTAAAACACTGAAAGTTCATTCGTTCATGTAGTGGAACAACATTTTTAGTGCTCAGACGCTGCTTCTAGCTGCGCTACCAGCCCTGACTACCTATGCTAAATTATCAAATAACGACGAAACCATAGCCTAAATGATGGATTTCCATTCAAAGTACTACTTTTACTACTACTACTAATACCGTCACCACTATCACTCTCATTAACACTATCACTACCACTTCTACTACTACTACTACTACTACTACACTAATACTGCTACTATTACCAATAGTGATGCTACTACTACTACTACTACTACTACTACTACCAATAATAATAAGAATAATAATAAAATAATAATAATAATAATAATAATAATAATAATAATAATAATAATATTATTATTATTATTATTATTACTACATCGCATTATGCCATGTGTAATAAACTGATCTATCACTTTCGTATAATCATGCATTTTATAGTTATGTATTGGCTGAAAATGAAAACTAGATCGCCCATTGCTAGTGAGGGATTAAGTTAATATGGCCCCTCCTCTTTCGCCTGCTTGGGAAGAGAAGCTGTAACTGCGCTAAGACACCACTACTATAATACGACTCATAAAGAGGCACAAACCACCCGACTAGCGGTGAGGTGCAGTCTGTAGTGACAGACGATAAAGAAATCCTATGAAGAATAGGTGCGATCATTCAGCTAACCTGGTCAGCACATAACTCGATATACAATCTGCAAGCATCCAAAAACATTAAGCGATTTTCACAAAGCTAAATAAAGTTCATTCTGAGGAAGACAGACCTGTTTTGCTGGAAAACTGTGCGTCTTATCAGTAATCCCCGCAATTGGCTTCAGCTCCTTGTCGGCATAATCACGGCACATTTTGCGAAGCATCTGATGTGTTTCTGGCAAGTCAGCAGCAGTGAAACAGCGCACACCGCAGCGTCTCCTGACATCTTTCAGATTAGAAGAAACAAAATTTACTTACATAGCAAGGCACAGTTCCTCAAACAGAGCATGATTGACTGATGGACTCAATTCTTAGTCACAGGTTCAATCTATTGCGAAATGGAAAAAGATAAAATACAAGGAAAATAGCAGATTATCAAGAAGTGTGATAAATTAATTATTACAATGATGAAATTTTAAAGATTGTTGCGTAATTGGCTAAATACGTCAGTATGTGTAACTGACAAATGTTTTGCTTTTCTGTGCCATTGATTAGAAGCAATAAGATTGGTGGTTATCAAAAGCTCGCAAACTTCATTTAATGAAATGTATTAACCACCCGTGGAATCAATGATTATTTAGTTGTATTACCTATTATATATATATATATATATATATATATATATATATATATATATATATATATATATATATAGTGCTCGTGACTAAATAGAAATTTTGCAGCCGACACTTTCAGTTAAGTACAATGTAAGCAAGACAACTGAAATGACAGCTGGATATCTAATTTTAATTACCCCTCATACGCATTTCGATTTGATCCTTGTTGCATAGTTTGTCGTTGTGCACCGATAATCATGGAATGTCGAAACGAGTCAGTATGTGTGACTGACGGAAGTTTTGCTACGTCGTACGTCTGGTTAGTTTCAATGTCATAGGTGTTGTCTCAAGCTCGCAAACTTGATTTAATTGATAATGTTTGGACTATGCACTCTGGTCTTACGCACAAACCAAATAACGGATAAAAATGGTTGTAATCATATTCTGATGAAATTATGTACAAAAGCTACTCAAAATATAAGAAAAATATTTTAAAAATATTTCTGTCAAACATAGACCTCAATGATAAGGAGATAATCCTACTTCATTTCCTGCAATTAGTGTATGCATGTTTCCCACACAAAGATAAACGTTGTAGAAAGTTTAACATTTAAAACAAAGTTTCGTTTTCAAAATACACATAAGTTAGCGACGTAATACGTTTAAGAAATAGATATCACGAGAAGATTAATGCAACCTAAGTTCTCCTAATTTGTTCTAATGAGACAAACAGGAACCTTGTCCTACAATGATGTTGCATGCCCCATTAAAGACTTGTAGAACCAACTAAACAACTGCGTTTTGAATAACGCAGCTTTCATTGTTCCAGTAATTTTCTTTTGGGTAAGATATTTCGGCTAAACTTACCGATAGCCTTCATCAGTTGCAATATACCTCACAAGTTTAACAAACGAAACTAATGAAGCAAGTTTGTTAAACTTGTGAGGCATATTGCAACTGATGAAGGCTATCGATAAGTTTAGCCGAAATATCTTACCAAAAGAAAACTACTGGAACAATGAAAGCTGCGTTAGTCAAAACGCAGATCAGTTAATTTCAATTAATCTAGGTTCGCAAAAGCAATCTTCATTCAACTGAACAACTATTTACATCAAATCCGCATACTTGAACCAAATATAAATAAAATTTAAAACCAGTCACATAACATTGCAAATTTACGATCAATTACATACGAATTTCTTACTGCACAAAATCGAAGTATGTAGTGCATGAAACGATTTATGTAAATAAAGAAGTAATTTGTGGCAATATTCCAGTAGGTAACACGAAGAATTTTGGTTTTCGAAATCAATTAGTTCAATTAAATGCAAGAGCAAAAATAGCTGTCGATCATATCGCTTGAAAAATGAAAGACAACTAGCATACGTTAGAATTCTACTGACCGTAAAGCACAATTTGCGAGAGCTTAATTGCAAGAGCGAAAACATAGTTCACGAGAAACATTCGCTCAACATAAATCATACACTAAAGTATCAGTTACACGAGAAAATTATAACATAATTAGTAATGTACGTATACATGGCAATTTTGCTATTGCGAAAGACTAGTGAAATTATAGGATTGGTGCTTATTCAAAGTCCGCAATCTTGATTTTAATAAACGGGTGTAATATATTCTTTGGCTTCATATTCGAATGTCAAAAGTCATAACAGTGAGCCCATCTTAGGCGTGCAATAAGCCAAGGCACACAAAGAGACACAGAGACTCAATCAATAAATAATAGCCATTTCAAAACTGATGCTAACTACACGAAACACGCATAGTACATAATAATGTTAAACTACCGTGTAAGTGAGAATGCGCGGTTTGAGAACCTAAGATAGGTGGAGTTAAAAATTAATCTACAACAACAGGAAACCCAAATAATTATATAAGCCATATTAAGGAATATTTTGGCATTATAACTGAAATTTAGTCCATAAATTTTGAAGCTGCACAAAATTAGAGAATTTCCTAATTTTAAAATCGCTGAGCTCCAGCTCGTCATAACTGCATCATTTCCACAAGCCTCGTCAGTACGAAACAAGGACGATTCTCCCCCTCTCATCAAAGGAAATAAATTATTACACCGCAGAAGGTGCTACCAATCAACTTTAGCTGAGCTACAACGTACAATATGCAGAAAAAGAAATAAGTAAAGAATCAGGCAACGCTACCTCAATAATACTGGACCAGAATTAGCCTTCTCGTAGGCAGTCGACTTCCAGCTGCCTGCGCTGGTCCTCGACAAACTCAATCGAAACGGTTAGATTTTTAAGTTATATAGACTTAGGATTTTCTGCAGAGCTTCCAACAGGAGGAGTATTTCCGTTCGCCTATGGATGTATGTGACATTCTCCATCTAGTGTTCTTTTTCAGCCAACATATAGCTATCAGCGCAATTCTCCTTTTCACCTAAACGAGGGTTGTATCTCCAGACACCACTCGAGAAGATTTAAAATTAGGCGCGTGGTGCCTTATAGACTGACATAAAATAATTAATTTACAGAAACGGAGGAAGCAGAACAGTTAACTGTCAATGAGGTAGTATAGGCAAAAAGCTATTCGACGTAGAAATTGTAATGTAACACCAGAAAGAAATGTCTACGAGAGACGGATATGCAGCACATTATTTTATGACAAGAGCTAGCATAAAAATGAACATACTGGAGAACTGAATTTGTTAATAGACGATGGGTACTAAAATGACTAATTCATATTTTGATATTTCAATATTAAAATGCACCACTTATTACACGAAGATTTTCATCATATTAAGCGATTAAATACTGCCAACGACAATGCGACTTCAATGCTAACTCACACTATATAATATATATACCGAGTCTGTAAATGATACTAACACTATGGCTATTGTGTTAGTAACTGATACCTTTTTTAAATCGATGAGTACCGGATACTAACACTATGGTTTCCGAGTCGGTACATGATACCAACCTGATGGATATAAATTTATGCTAAAGTTCACCCAAATTGAGAATTACAACAATTTCCGAACACCTGTTACCCCAGTTAAACCATACACTCTGGCCTTCATCGATATCAGTTATCACATTTCGCGGTAAGCATGACATCATTCAATTCAATATATTACAGTTAAATACCGTTTGTTGCGAAGAGCTAATATATATGCAAGTATGTATTAGGTTTTGCGAACCTAGTAACAAATTAGTTCAGTTGTGACCAGAAGGATAAACCAAAGGCAGCATGAACGGAAGTATAATCTCATGCACATTCGTTTCGTGCTTACTGGCGACTCATCAGTAGGAGCCGGTATTACGCCCTTTAACCACTATATATTTGGTAGAAGAATGTGGAATAATAGGACGGTACAATCTCCTAGACGAATGTGTAAACCTGTAATAGTGAAGCTAACATCATCTAAAGTCAACGACAATGCGACTTCAATGCTAACTGACACTATATAATATATATACCGAGTCTGTAAAGGATACTAACACTATGGCTATTGTGTTAGTAACTGGTACCTAATACATACTTGCATATATATTAGTTCTTCGCAACAAACAGTATTTAACTGTAATATATTGAATTGAATGATGTCATGCTTACCGCGAAATGTGATAACTGATATCGTTGAAGGCCAGAGTGTATGGTTTAACTGGAGTAACAGGTGTTCGGAAATTGTTGTAATTCTCAATTTGGGTGAACTTTAGCATAAATTTATATCCATCAGGTTTGTATCATGTACCGACTCGGAAACCATAGTGTTAGTATCCGGTACTCATCGATTTAAAAAGGTATCAGTTACTAACTCAATAGCCATAGTGTTAGTATCCTTTACAGACTCGGTATATATATTATATAGTGTGAGTTAGCATTGAAGTCGTATTGTCGTTGACTTTAGATTATGTTAGCTTCACCATTACAGGTTTACACATTCGTCTAGGAGATTGTACCGTCCTATTATTCCACATTCTTCTACGATATATATAGTGGTTAAAGGGCGTAATACCGGCTCCTACTGATGAGTCGCCAGTAAGCACGAAACGAATGTGCATGAGATTATACTTTCCGTTCATGCTGCCTTTGATTTATCCTTATGGTCACAACTGAACTAATTTGTTACTAGGTTCGCAAAACCTAATACATACTTGCATATTAAGCGATTGTTTCATGAGTTATGAAATTCAAACAAAAATATATTTCATTTAACTAAAGTCCACAGTGTTCATGATTACGCAGAAGTAGTTTGTCATGCGATTTCAATTACCTCAAATATAAAATTAGGTTACTCCGACAGCGTCTACACCATTAGTACTAACCACTGGAAACGATGGGTGATCTAATCTTGATATCATTTAAAGTGGTTGGTACTAATGATGTGGATGCCTTCGGGGTGTCGGGATGAATCAGCACCCAGCTATCACGATGACGAACACAGCGTGTAAATAAATATTAAATAATATGATCGCACTGCACAACCAAAAGCAATATCTTTTAAGCTAGTTAGTTCCTGTTCTCATGCATTCTCTTCTTCCAGCCATTTTATAAGATAAATTTGCAATCTCACATATATTGCAAAAATGAATATTTCCAAGTAACGTAGTTAGCTTATTTGTCAATATATTTTTACTTGAAAACTGCTCTTCTTTGGATGAAAACGATCGCGTCATTAAGCCTACACTAAAGTTTGCCGAAGCGTAATCAGTAACAATCTAGTTCATTTATGGTAAGTCATATGCACTAGTCAGTATGAAAGCAAGGAGAAATCTAATCGACCTACGCGTTTTCAGCATACTGACTACATCAACACCACCGAAGAACTGAAAATGTAGGAAGGGATAAAGTAAGATGCAATATTTTACACGTATGTGTGTTAAAGTTAAGTCATCATATAGATAAGTGTTGAGTCCTGTACAGTGCGAAATTAGATTATAAAAAAACATCATACTAACTGTACAGACGCTGTGAAAAGCAGCAACTTGATGATTTGAAGAAAGTCTGAATTTCACTGGAGTAGAAACGAAAAACCATTCTGAACAATTTTCTGTTACTTAAGCCACAAGTCAACAAGTAAGTACCAAACATCATCATCAATCTGATCGGACTTTTTTATCCTGACATTTGAAGCCAGAACAAAGGAAGGTTTTTCTAAGATGTTTAAAATTTCGTAGAATTTTAATAATTTAAAACAATCGAAACATTGTCGCAGTGTAAGTACGATTTGAAACATAATTAATTCTACTCACAATAATTTCCAATTTTAGTTATTTCATTCGGACATAATGATAGATAATTACATTAGGGATTCTTAAAAAATCAATCAATTAAACTATCAATGATGTTGAACGGAAAAAACAGTTTATTATGTTATATTTGATAGATTTGGATGCTTTTGCATATGATGTAAATCCAGACAAACATACTGTTCGACATTACTAATAGTTGTTTAAAATTTTCTGGAACTCAACAGTAAATATATTGTTGGTAAGCCATAAACATGGAAAGATACACAGTAATCAGAATAGAGATGATAGCATGAAAATGGCTAATACAAATACATAGTGATTTATTGTCACGAAACCTTGAGATTAGGAATAATTTAAAATAAACTTTTAAAACGAAAATAAATATGATTTTATAGGTAAAATTTCAAAGATTTCAATGCTTTAGCATATAATGTCAATTCAGTAATGCATACTAATGGTCAGTGCTAATATTTTACTAAAACGCTCAGGACCACTACAATGAATAAGTTGCTGTGATTTCCCAAATTTTGTCAGATGCATTGTGACCGGAATAGAACTTGCAAAGCGATTGTTTAAAATATGTAGTGATTAATTGATACAAAACCTTGAACTAATGAATACTTTAAAGTGAACTGCTTTTCTTTAATGAGAGTAAAATATTCAAATTAAAAAAAATTATTTTTTATTTGGTATATTTCATAGATCTCAATTCCCTAGCAAAGGATGTCAGTTTAGGCAAACATACTGTCGGGCAATGGTAATAATTTACCATAAAGCTCAGAACCGTGTTAGACAGACACGCTATAGCCAGAATGGCACCAGTAATAACAAAATTATTTCTAAAACTACGTTGTAATTAATTGTCAAATAATATTGAGATGTTAAATATTTAAAAATAAACTGCTATTTAATAATGAGAGAAAAATACTTACTTATGTGATTAATTATGACATTATTTATTAATCAATAATATTATAGATTTAAAAAAAACCGTGCATTAATAGTTACAAAATTTGTGGGAAGTAAATTCATAAGAATATTTATATTTTATTTTGTCGCATACATAGCCCAGCCCAACCAACATAATATAACATAACAATATATCTGAACTTCTAATATAACCAAGATTAGATTGAACCTTATTTCCATTAGCTAGTATGAATGATGTTGAAGGCTTCGGAGGAAAGGGACGAACCAGTATCCAGCAAATGTCAGCATTAAGAGAAGTTTAAATCTCATGAATCCATGGGTTTTGTATCAGATAATGGTTTGAAATACATGAGCATTGAAAAAGTGATATTTGAAAATTCATAACTATTAATTAATCAATCATTGATTGCGCGGGTGATGATAATAATTATTTAAATCAAGTTTAAAATCTTGGTCTGAACACCAATTCAATTGTATTTAGCCAGTTGCACAGCATAGCAAAGCAATTATCCGTCTCACATACCGACGTGTTTGAAAGTTCCACGATCATCATCAGAGCAGGGTGGCAGCAGATTGGCTCAGTGGTTAGAGCACCAGATACCGAAGCATATGTGTCCATGTTCAAGCCCTGTCCGCGGAAAATTCTGGCCAGTACGTGATGAGTTCTAAATAAGGACTAAACCGGTCTACTAGATGAATTTCCTTTTCTACACTATACAATGCTGACATACATTTAGTAAAAAATGGGTCAGGTGTTTATATCAAGACCGCAACCTTGATTATAATAATTGTTATCACCGCTCGCGCAATCAATTTTTGTTTAATCATCAGAACATTCCAGCCAACTGACTAGTGAGGATCCAACTGCAATGCATATATGTAAGGAAAGCAAAATAAGATATGAGTCTCTCCCTCCTAAAAAATTCAAATATATTGTGTTGGACTGGAATCAACTACTAAGAATATTCATAGTGCTAAATGATGACCCATCATTAATAGTAAGCACAAGAATCCATGTACATTATACATTTAATCAAATCATGTTCGAGGACTTCAAATTTTAGTTAGCCAGTAAAACAACTCTAAGAAGTTACCGTCAGCTCCATGTACTGGCACATTTCGAAGACGGACAAAAGACTAACATTGATCAAACTGCACTGTATATACAAATGTAAAATGATGTATATGGTAGGTCGAAAAGCGTCATTACGTATGACTGATAACAATTCTTCCGTGTTTCGAAAGCCCGTAAACTCGATTAAACTAATTGTCATCATCACCCGCTCAACCAATGACAGCTTAAATGGTCATAATTTTGTCGAATAATGTTGAACGATACAAAAGTACAATCTTATACAATACTAAATATACAGTGCATTTCGGGCGTAGTTCCTACTTAATAAGACTATTAGTGTTCAAGAAACACATGTGAACATCTGCTTATATCATTCATGCATGCCATCTGACTATTAAATATACATTTATTAGTTCTCAGAAAACAAGATAATATAAATAGTATGTTTTTCACTAAACAATAACACGATTACCAAGGAATTTGAAAAATGATGTTCACCAAAGCTTAAGCATAAGATTTTCTCGGAGTAACGTGACTTAAGAATGGTATTTGCTCCAAATTTTATTGAAATTCAGCCTATATCCTGCATCATTATCTTAGCACTCCTTGCAGGCATGGTACATTTTATTATTGTGTTTACACATTGAGGTCCTATTTCCGAAAACTTTATACTGAGATGACTCTTCCTCCGTTTTAATATATTTACGTATAAGAAATCTCATCATACAACTGTCCTACATTGCTTGAGTAAATAAACATTATGCTTATGGGCAATTCTGAACCCTACTGATGAGTCGCCAGTGGACAAAAAAAGTAAATTTATATATGATTGTATTTTTTTATCCTGATTTCAGCATGGACCCTAGTGCAATTTAATCTAGCTCTGCCATGCCCTATATATATATATATATATATATATGTGTGTGTGTGTGTGTGTGGAGAAAGTTACAAACAGTTAATGTTCGTGACTGCATAGAAATTGTGCAGCCGACATTTCCAGTCAAGTTCAATGTATGCAAGACTGCTAGAGGTGAGAGCCGCATATCTAAATTTGATTTCCATATATATTCAATGCGGTTTGATCCTCGATAGTCAGTTTGCCGTCGTACTCTGATGATGATCATGGAAGGTCGAAACGCGTCAGTGCGTTGCAGCTGGCGGTAGTTTTGTTATGTTGTTCGATGACTGGTTAAATACAATGGGATTGGTGTTTACTTCAAGCACGCAAACTTGATTTAA